>MU279810.1:36367-64394 GCA_022385655.1 Xylaria intraflava | reverse complement strand
TCGATAGCTCGGACCAGATATCTCGTCTTGAATTCAAACATCATGGTCGAGTTACTTCTGTCGCTGGCGTTTTTTTGAACTGCTTGGTGTTTGTTGGTCGTGGTTTTGAGTAAGGGGGGGACATATTGGCGCTGAATTGTGTTTTCTATGCGGGCTTGTGGATTGGCCTACCTCGTGCTTGTGCCTGTTTTTCCAGTAGGTAGAGGGGAAATGGGGATGGTCGGTCCCGTCGCGTGGAGTATACTACTGGTACGGTTAGGTTTCGTCTCCTTGGGATGAGACTTCTTCTGCGATATCGCTTGTTAACGGGTTGGGTCTGGCTATACCGGGTGTGTTTGTGTTCTTGCGTACCCAGATATAGCATAGCATTGGTGTGAGCTTCGACGCTGTTTGCTTGTCTGTCTTGTCTGTCTTGTCTGTCTAGAGGGTCTGTGATGGCGTTGTCTGGGGATCATGATACGGGGTAGGTAAGGTAGGTATATCGGGAGGGGGGCAAACTTTTGTAAAGATTCTACTTGGGGGAGGGGAGTGTGGTTTCATGAGTGTGATGATGGTATGATGGGATTTATCTAGTGTATATCTATCTAGATGGGAGCGCACGGGATTTTTACTCGCGGATCTGCGTTTTGCTGTTCCCTGGCTTTCGACGTTATGGCGAGGGCGAGGGCGAAGGCGCGAGGTGAGGCTCTTGAGCGGATGGGTGAGGGTAGAAGGGATCGGGAATATGGAAGGGAATGAAATGCTACGAACTATCTATCTATCTATCTAGAGTACTCACAAGGCATACTGATGAAAGTCACAAGTTCGTTTTTAAGAAAGGGATAAAAATTTTAAAAAGTTTCAATCACTGGTGAATCAAGTCTTTTGTTGTTTTTTCACCTCTTAATCTTTTTAGTTTTTTGGTTTTTGGCTTTTTTTTGAGAGAGAGAGAGAGCTATTCCTAAACTTCCGCCTCACTTTTGTTTTTGTTTTTCGGTGAAGGCCGAAGTTTCCTTGCCCGTGACTCCCTTCTTTTTTAAAAAGAAACCCCCCAAAAAATATCATCGCCCTTCCGTGCCCGTCCTTCTGAAGCCTGTGCGATGTCTGTCATGGGTGGCTTGCATCGTAAGAGTCACACCGCCATTCCCCGTTTCGCCGCAGCAGGGAGTTTTTATTTTTTTTCTCTTTGCTCTTTTTTTTTGGCGAATTTAAGAGATTATAGATACATACATGTTTTCATGGGATAGCTGGTATCACCGTAGAAGCCTGCCCAGGGAAAGGGAAAAAAAAAAAGTCGGCAGGCATCCATGAATCACCGAAGGAGAATTTGCCTGAGTGAGGATCCCTGGGATGCGACCTGGATAGAGTACAGCCTGCGTGTAGCCTAGTTGCGCGTTATGTCAGAATGGGGCTCCCGGTTGATGTCATGTAGTCATGTGTCGCTGCGCTTCCACGTGAAGACCGACCAAGCCCGAAATACGGATGCGGGTGGGGCGGGAGGGGGGACTGCCTTCGGACTTCCAGGGTAACCGCGTCGCTGTGCTCGAATACATGCGTGCTGGTATATTTTGCGCACAGATCCGATGGAACCATGCTGTACCTGGGCTTATGTCCTAAACGGCATCCCGTACCGCGCCACAGCCATGGGGACATGTCCCACGGTTCTGGGAGGTACCAGTAGCTTACACGGGCGCTGGTGCCGACGGCTAGCTAGGCAGTAGAATGGTCCAGGTGTATGGTTCCTGCAGGGCGAGATATGCGGCGTGATGGGTAAGCATGCTTGTAATGACAAAGCTGATGTGACCCTTCTTTTTCGCCGTCCTTGGTGACGGGCTTGAGAGACACGGTGGCCGAGCAATATGGCAGTGTAGACGGACATGCGGCGGCGCGCGACAGGCGAGACCGAAGAATGAGCACGTAGTTAGCTGGCATGAACTTCTGTTCGCCATGATTCCAGAGGGACCAAGAGCTGGCTGCGTGCTGCGCAGAGCGCGTTACGTTCTCCGAGCTTCCCGCTCCGTAACCCGAGGCTACTCAGGAGAAGGTTGCATATATGTAAGATCATTCCCACCATTACAAGGGTCTGTATTGCCTTCCGTCCTCCCGTTTGTCCCCCATGATTTTTGATGCAACGCTGAGTCACCTCGCTGCCCTGATGCTTGGGTGTCAATGAGGATAGATTCTAGATGAAGGAGGAGGCGCGAGGGAGATGGTCGTGGATCGCGGCGTGCCGCGGAATGAAAGGTACAAGTCTCCGACCTGCATTCGGCGTGAATGCTAAGCCATTGGTGATTGGACTCATTCCGGATACGCCCTCCCAGCATCATAGTCTTATTTCTGCTGTCACCGGCGCACGCCAACACTCCACTTGAAGCAAATTGTGAAGTTTGGCCTGATCCTCACATGCCGCGTGATGTGCTGAGATTCTCGAGGCGGCCAAGTAGCCCTCCGGAAATGGCAATATAGGTTGGCCAGCTTGAATGTCGTTGCACCCGGAAGCACCGGGGCGGGTCATTGCCCAAAGTCCAGCTAACTGCCGAGCCGATGCCGGATCTGATGGTTCTGGCTATGCGTGGAACCTGAGAGAAAAGGACAAATGATGCCGGACCAACTTACCAACATTAGATATTAGGGCGGAGCCTATAGTGGGACGGCTGGGACGATTGGGGCAACAAACAGCCGATGCTCGCCTCATCATGGCTTGAGCCTAGACATATTGAGACTATTCCGTAGTTATGATTTGCCTTGGGGTTCCTGTTGGCCAGCCACGGCTCCAAAAGCTCGCACTATAGATGAACGTTCTTTGAATGCTAGAGAGGCCTACACCCAACAATACGAGTGTTTGTGTTATGAAGCCCCTGTTAGCTTCAAACAACCCGTAGAACCTCTAACCCAGTAGAGGGTCCGAGGTGGTGAGAGCAATTGGGCGTGTTGTCAATAGAGTTACCCCAAGAGCGCAACCTCTAGCTACTTCGGAGCGTCTGGGAAGCGAGCATCACACACAATGCAGATCCGCGCACACATGCCGAGAGGGTGTGGGCTGCATATCCAGAAAAGACCATGGGCCAAAGTCGTACCCGGGCGGCTGCCGATATGGGAGCCCTCAGTCTACATTTAGGATCTGAATAAACACTACAGGGCTGATGATCCGACCTGCTGTTTCTGACCCAGGGAGGCGGAAGAGACCGGGGGGGTTGGAAGCCTGTTAGTAGTAAGATTATGAATGGGTTAGGCGAAGATGAGCTACCGCAGCCGAAGGCTCACCAGGCATCGAGATGATGAGTTGCCGAAACGAAGCACTTGGTAGCGTGCGTGCCGTGCCATTTGGTGTCATCAGCAGAGTAGATATCCCGCGAGGCAGATGGATGTCTTGCCCGCTGCCTGTTCTTGGGATTCTGACAACTGAATCATGGCTTACCATGTATGGTATGATAAGATGCAAGACCGTCGGGGAGGGTTTGGAACGTCGCCTCGTTTGGTCAGGCCCGGATCGAAGATTCTCAGCTAATGTGAAGGGTGGCCCGAGCTCCTTTTCCCTCTACAAAGTGTTTGTTATTGACCCGTTCCATGCTGATTCCGGCTCCTTACTGACCCCGGCCATCTCGCCTATAAAAATGTTCCGACGGGGGTTGAGCGCTCCTATCACTCCCCCCATTATAGTGGGTTCATAGGCTGAGTGGACGGAAACGGTAAGTGAGCGGGTTTGGTATGGAGCATGTGTTTACGTATCGGGCCAGGCTGCTCGGTCAGTCCCTGTTATAGTACAAGGGACGCTCCTATAGCTAGGCTGTTGCAGAGATCCCCATGGCCGGGCAATTGTATAATTAAGGAACCATAGGGCTGGCATTCCATGTCATGGGTTAGCTACTATACGAAGTCCGGCCCATGCGGCACTTTCTATGACCGCGGTCTGTCGCTTGTAGCTCCCCAGGAGTAGATTGTCCCGGTATGGACAGTCTATCGTTGGCCTTGCATAGCATGGCGTGTCAAACGTCATGTATGTGCCTGGCGTGTGGATATGGGCCGACATGGGACGGCCCTAGATAGATAGCTGTGGTATCCCGCTATAGATGCTTGGCATCATGAGTAATAGGTATCCATACACTAGTCTAGTTAGCTGCGAGGCTCAAAGAAACCAAAAGAGACCAAAAGACCGGGTTGATTACGGAGCAGGAATCTTGTAACCTGTTAGAGACTGCGCCGGAGACGCCGTGAAACGAACTGCACCCTATCTATCAAGACAGACAAACTCTCAGCACGGCACGTAGCCCGGACCGCGAGCCGGTGCCCCAAGTATCTAGATAGACGGTGGACTGTGGCTGGTCGGCCCCGTTGAGGTGCTTGAAGCCACTTTTGAGGCGCAGCTCCTGCAGTCTACCTACACCAGGCAGGACAGCGGATCTGTAGTCGCTTAGGTAATTATCCGGTAGTTACCGGTAGTTGGCTCGGCCGGGCCCTGATCGGAGACCTGGCTGGGGTGTGATTGGGCGACTTGCGAAGGGACGCCCCACATGGCCCGAAACTGCTGGACAGGCCGGGGTCTCGTAAGGCACTCATAAGGCTAACAGCCCTCCTGCCAGGGGTTCACCGTTCATTGACCGCTGTAGGGGCTGTCAACGGAGTATAGCCGAACTTGCTGATTTTCTCGATAAGCCCTAACTAATCGCTGGTATTTTCATACTCAGTACCCACGGAATACGGGGACCAGCATCTACACGTGTGTGTACAGCTAAATGTCCATTTCTGCGACGCTGCGACGCGATGAAAATGGGTGTATGGAAAGTGCTGAGATTACTCGAAAAAGACGGCGTTTCATGAGCACACTAGGTAACCAACACCGTCGCCATCTACAGATCGCATGCTGAATAGGGGATCACTCAACGGCTGCTATAGTCACGTGTGAAGATAGCATGCGATCTCGACAGCATCATGTAGGTAGCATGGAGTCTGTAAATACAATACATACGGACTAGCGGCTAGGGACCCCAATCCGTACAAGCATACGTCCAACCTGGGTTCGAGCGGTTGCCAATCGGGGCATTCTGGGCCTGACCCAGAAGTCCGGGATGATTGTCATCGTAGATCTCGTCGCCGATGGAGTGGAAATCAACTAGGGCCTTGTCTCAGATTATCTTGTTTTCCCGACGCTGCATTACTAAAATATGTAGGTACACTGCACGCGCGTGTGCTAACCGTCCTGCGACGCTGCTCGGCCACCTCCGCTGTCGTGAGCGCAGAGCGAGAGGGATGGTGGCCGAGCAGTGCGGTTAGGATGCATTCTTGGTGACATCCCTCGGTACGGGCCATATTATCCCGACGGCTGGGACAATTTATTGGCTACCGGTACGAGAGCCAGCGACATTCTGTTACCTTAGTGCCCCTAAATCAACCATAACCTACAGCAGAGACACGTTGACTCCTGTATTGTGTAATCCGTAATCCGTAATCCGTACGGACGTACATTTATTACCCGAAGGCTACCTTGGTGAGGCAGCGTAAGGCAACGATACAGGCAGGTAAGTGCTATACTAAGAGATACTACCTGTAACAGGTACCGGAGTACCGATTCGTGATAAGCAGAGTGCCTTAACGGGGGTTACATATGCAACACACGCACACCTCATCTAGTGCCGGGGCGAGACCCGGAGATTCACACGGGCTGCCTGCGGGAGTCATCGCTCCAACGGCAAAAGTGAAGCTAGAGTAGAAGGCTTGAGCCGACGAGATTGTCGCATGCGCAGTAGAGTTGCTGCCGGACGTACGAGAGCCAATCATCGCAGGCTTCCCAGGCATGCAGCCAAACCCAGTCAACACTCAGCCCTACCGGCGTAGTGCACATGTTCGCGGTTAGACCAGTTCTTGCGATGACGCATGTTTCACCTGTGAATGCTCCCGGGCTGACGGTCTGCACAGGCGGAGGGGGATGCTGTCTACAGGACAAGGTTAGCTGCCAACTAGGGCGCTCCGGAGGTAATCTGCAAGCACGTACGAAGTAGATTCTGTAACGCAACATTCAGGGTCGCTTAAGGTAAGAAATGACAACAAGTCGTGGGTTAACTGTGTTATTAGTGTGCTTACACGGCACAAGGTGCAAAACGACACTAGATAGGTTATAGTAGTCAGATGGCCTAGCCGACGAGGTCCCTTGTTATAGTAGGAGTAAAAATAATAATACGGAATAATAAAGGCTGAAATAAAGAAATAGCCGCTGTCAGTGACTTGGAGCTCTCGGCTCTAACTTATCAAGGCAATAAGCAGTACGAGATACTTCAGACAGGTGCATCTTCATGGTGCCCTTGCAAAACGGGAACCCCTACGCAGATACCTAGCCGAGCGGTAGGATCAAAGGCCATTCCACGTACGGAATCCAGACTGTACAGATGTAGAAATGTTGCCAAGAGCATACGTGTAGGTCTGGAGGAATCGTGTAGAGTCATAATGGGGACGTTGCGAGCAGGCGCTAGAGGGAACATGCATCTGCTATTATTGCTGTGCCTCGCTGGGAATCCCGAGCCAGAGCAGAGCTGTCGCGACTGTTTCCAGCACCAACTGCCTCGAGTTACCAACGAGGTGCTAAATCTGGGTTTGCAGAGATACAGATATTACCTGATACTCATGTCTATGTCTATATGCCTATGCCTATGCCTACGCCTATGTCATCTTACAAGATAGATCGTATCGCTCCGACCCCGTAGCTCGAGCCCTCAGAGGCCGTTGGAGACTTACCAGCACGTCGGGGTTAGCTAGTCGAACCTCCGATAGCCCTCTTGTCAGCAGCTAATAATACCCAGTAATACCCAGTGCATAGCAGTGAGTAACAGCAAAACCACATGACGGCGGCATTCCCTCCTCGGGACGTAGGTACCGGTCTGTGGGCATGCCTACCGCTTGTGGACTAGCGCCAGCCGTATCCGGTAGGGAGCCAGCACCACCATTTTTCTCCCTCTTCCCCACATTAAATACCTAACCTACCTAGCCTAGTACCTAGCCTAGTGCCTGGCGCAGGTACCTGGCCTGCGATCCAGGTACCTGAAGTCCCTGTAATGGCGTAGGGTAGGCCCGGTGGTATGCTGGATAGAGAGGTACTCGGTAGAGAGGTACTCGGTAGAGCGGTACAGGTACACTGTGGAGATCTCTCTCTCATCGCCCCAACGCTCCGTCACAGCTCAAAGTCGCAGTTCTCACGAACGTGCTAGTGCGGCCATTCTCCTCATGGTTACCTGCTTTCTGATTATCCCGGTCTGGATAGCATCTGTTCTCACAAACGACACTCTTCCTGGTGCTTGCATGCTCTTCTCACCTGCTTGCTTGCTCGCTTCTCTTGCTGTCCCTGCTTGCTTCTCTTGCTGTCCCTGCTTGCTGTCCCTGCTTGCCTGCTTGCTTGTCTGCTTACCCGTTGGCCCGGCCACAGCACCAGCTCCAGCTCCAGCTCCAGCAGTCGCCATAGACAGCAAGCGTCAACATCTTCACCATCCCCTTCATCATCATGGTGGGGCATCTGTCATCCCGACCATCATGCGCCGCCCTCCGCCCTCCGTGACCCGGTCGACGGCTGGCTGACCTGCATACTTACCTAACTTGCCTCGTTCTCCATAACCAGCCTATACGTCCGAGATGCCAAAGTACCCAGGGTATCGGGTTACTAATTGGTTTCGGTAAGGCGCTCGAGTGCCACTGTTGCCTTTTTTGTAAGGCCCATGTCGCGTCCTGCCCAGGCTGCAAACCTATAAGGCTACGATGACTTCCTCTCGTTGGACCAGGTTCTAAGACCTTCGAATCATCATCGGTCATCTGCTCTCGCACTGCCGGCCCTTTCTTTTCGTCTGCGCCTTTAGACATTTGGCTTCTTAATCTAATTCTGTTTCTTGCTACCCCCCCACCTTGTTGGCGCTGCTGCCTTCTGTCTCCTAATACAGCAAGTCATTCTTCTTGATCATCTATATCAACTATATCATCCTACCCATCCAAGCCAGGCCGTCAGTCATAATTGCCCACTTGTCTCTGTACAATACTGCCTCCTTCACCCACCAGCTCAGCTCGCTTCCTTTTCCTGACATCGTCCCCGACATATATCTTCGCCTGCCCTAGTTGAAGCTCAAGATGTGCTATCAAGTAGTCGAAGTGTACGCGGTCTGCCGTTGCCCTTACTATACGCACGCCGTTGACCGATGTGCCGCCTATGGTCGCCCCGGACATGAGGTCTCGAAGCGAACCATTCCCATCGGCTATGCCTGCTCCGTGCACACACAATCGGGTGCAACTGGTATGCCTGGCGCTCAGCAAAGTTACTCAGACTCTGGCTACTATAGCAGTCACTCAAGCCGGGGCTCGGACCACCGTCGCAGATGAAGGGCCTTATCTTCGGCAATGGGCTGTTTCTTGTGGCGTGTTTTCCCATTGGCGGTATTTTGAGGCCCGGCATCGTTTCTCGTACCGCTGTTCGTTTCGATCTAGGCCAGAGATTTCCTCGCCATTACACCGGCCGTTCCTATCATCAACGCTGCTTCTGGACTATCATGCCATCTCCTCTTTGGTTTCCCTGCACCTCGTTGAAGCTAAACCAGGACATACACCTGGTAGCTTCCTCAATGGATCCCCATCCCTGGCCGAAGGGCGCCAGATGATACAGCAGAAACATGTGAACACGAGACATCGACAAAGCGATGACTAGTCTCGATGGGCGTTACCCAATTTGTCCCCGTTAGCCCCCGCACTACAACTTCTCCTGGCCTCTCGGCCTCCACTGTCACCCGCTTTAGACCTCAGGACCCACGATGATTATGATTTCACTTGAGACGCCGATACTCGATACGCCTTCCATTCTGGTCACCCTGTTTCCCTGGCATTGGAAACTCTTAACAGAGGCATATCATGAACAACGCTATGGCCTTTTCACACAGTCACTTGACAACGACCCCAGATACGACACGACAATCTCAAACGGTTTTACTACGAAAGCGATCTCTAGAATCGAGGATGGTTTTGTTCTACAGCATTTTCGGGGTTATGGATTTATGGTTCTGGATATTGGATCGGCGATAAATTTGGGCGTTTTGGGGGGGAACTGGACACGACCGCTCTCGGGAATTTGTTTGCATGGCGTTTATTCCTATTTTGCTACTCTCCACGCGGGGTCTCCGGTTTTCGACTCTGGAGTCGCGATCGCTTCGATCCATCTTACTGCTGGCCAGTTGGTTTTGTGTAACAACACCCGTCGTCTTGCTCAGGCAGCAACGTCATGTACCTATTGCCTTTTATCGACCAAGGCTTCCAGCAGACCGAGTCTGAGAAGTGGGGCCGGGCACACCGGGCGAAACAGGGACTGGCTTCCTCGATTCCACCGCGGATGGTCGATCGGACTTTCACTCAGCTGCCTGGTACGGCTATGAGTCCGCGGGCAACATCGACCATCGCCGACCCCACGCCTACCGCGGTTCTCGGTTCGCGCATTGCTTCTACGAAAGAGTTTGCTTGCTTTAAACATCTAGATCGGTGGCCTCCCAGTGAGACATAGAGAGAGGGCGGATTTTTTGATCTTGACCGGATTGTGGGGAGGAATAGATTTTAGGCATCTTTTCGAGCCGGCATATATAGTAATAAATATGTTGACTTATGATCTGAAGTATGTGGTGCCGTACGTCTACGCCGTCTTTTTCAGGGGTTTTTGGTTTGTTTTTTTTTGCACTTCTGTTGCGATTGCTTGGCGTAGTCAGCGCGTAATGCTGTCAGGATAAGCGATGCTGCTTGATTAGAAACCGGTGTAGCCTCCTCCCATTCCTCCCCGGGTTACTCGGTGGTTGCCTGATATGTGGCACGCGATCGATCCGTGCATATCCGTGTAAAGTATATGGGATCTACGCCTGCCGCGTCGTCTACAGCCCGGCGTGGTCTACGGAAATACGCTTGTAATGAGTGGACTTGATCTGCTCTTTTATCGTGTAAGGGGGATATTTGCCGTGTTGAGACGGTAACGATGTAGAACTATCCATATGTAGAACCATCCATATGTAGAACCGGCCATATGCTCGAGACTGATGCCGGCCCACGATGTAACGTCGATGCTGGGGGTGGCGCGGGAAGGGTGGGTGTGAGGAAGGGAATAAGGGAAGTTGGGTTTGCTTTGGACCTTTGCGGGTTGACGGGTTCACTCGTATACCGGTGCACGGGGAGGTCAGACGGGCACGTGCCGTTGGGAACGGGATGACGCAGATCGTTTCTTAAGACAGTCGGGACATGGGGGGCGTGAACGATTTGGGGAAGAACGTGGTACGTAACTGGATAGATAGGTTAGGGAGGTAGGTATTTACATCGGACTTTTCTCACTACTTAGTACACGAAATGCATGGGTGTGGTCTTGGGTCGGTTTGGTCTCTCTTTTTTTTTGGCGAGGAATTCATTGATAGGTGTCTGGTTTACCGTTTCTGTTCCTGCGGTTATGTGGTTTAACTCCTCGACTAGGTGTCTGGTATGGATTCTGGGCGGTGGTGGTGTATGTTGTTACGGGCTATACCCGGAAGAAAATCCACGGCTACGTCGTCCGTACCAACTTATCTCCATACGTGCCTGATAGGCAGGTATCTGGAAGAGGGAACCACCAACAACACACCCACAAACCCGTTCCTGTGGGAGTATTACCCTACGGCCTCTTCACAGCAGATACCTTGCAGCCGCTAGACAGCGAGTCTAGATGCCTTTTCGGCATAGCGTAACGTCTTTTATATGTAGGTACCTATGTAGGTGTGTAGGCTGTCTATCTAGGCAGGTTAGGTAGCCGGGCAATGAGGGACGCTATATACGGGACGGGCTAGACACATGCAATAGACTGACAGCAATCGTAGTCATTGGGAAATGGGCTCACGAGCCTTGCATGGGGATGTACATATGCGTTAGTCAGGTCGTTAGGTAGCAGTGTGGCTGGAGGTGATATACATCTCTTCTTTTTTTTTGGGTCTATCTAGTAGACTCGATATCCGCCGGACACTGTAGTTAACTTGTTTCCGGGTTTTCTTTGTTTTTTTTTACTAGATAGGTATGTAGGTAGACTACAGATTTGAGGCTCTGACTTGGGAGGGACCGGGCGTCGGTTCGCATGGGCTGTTTTTCCTTCTAAGCCCTAGACTTGGTCCTGCATTTACAACGCAATCGGGGTATAACTACTAGGTAAGTACATGGAACTTACCTGGTATACAATCTATCATCATTTCTTGCCCGTCCTACATATGGAGTATGTATGTAGATGCCGTGATTTTCTGTGCCCCTCGTTACCGGAGCGTAATGCTCGGGGAATAGATGGCATTCGGACAGGCATCGGTATCTAAAAAGGGTACTAGTACCTCTCGGATAACTCCTTAAAATAACACATTAGCATCGAGTTTAAGGCACTGGCTAAAGAGCTAGATCCCTTGCCTGGCGATTCAGTGAGTTTTGACGACTATATGTAGTATAGCTACCAAGTGTCTTGGGTCGTAAAAGAGGCGAGTTAGGTACCTGCGGTAGTATCGTGATGTACATGTATTCCGTATTCCGTACCAGACTTTGACATCTATAAGCTAGTGTGTCTGCCTACCACGTAGCACGCTAGGATCTGAGTTGGAGGCCGCCGTCTTGAACCCACGTGGTCGGTACCTAGTTCTTCTATCGGGGGGAGAACTTGTTAGTGTCCCATTGATCTTATATGCCTGCATGTTATATTATTATATTCTACCGCAAGGCCTGGACAAGGAGACTAATACGGCATTCCGCTAAGAAGTGCCTGGCGAAAGACCTGAGCTTTGCCGTTTGGGGTGTCTTACGTCTGACTTTCTGATTCTATATCTACCGTGAGATTCTGCGTGTATGGCTATAGTGACAGCACGTAAGCCGACTGGATGACTCGCACTTTGCTGGGCGCCTGGTGGGAAGGCAGGCAGCCAACCGGGCGGATAGGCGGCACTTATGGATACTATCGGGTCCCTTGTAATAATAGTATCTAGTCGGGATGGCCCGACAATGAGGGTGAACGGCGTCGTTGACATGTACCATCAGCAACGAGTCGGTGTTACCACTTCCGTTGACTGACAGCCGGACAAGGGTCGGGATCTGACTGCACTACCTCGGCACGATGTAGGGCACGATGTAGGGGATATGGTACGCAGTATACGAGGAGCCCGGGTCAAGATCTTTACTGGCTCGTCACGTACAATGCGGTATCTCTGCGTACATGCTCATAATAATAGAGTTACGTCGCATCGCAGACGACCCCCTTGCGCGGTGTTGTTACCGCGTGGCATTCAGCTGCGAATGTCAAACTCTGCCAAGCGCCGACGTGGATACCTACCTGGGTAGAATACATGGCAGTAGCTAACTAGACAGCAATGAGATATATACAGTCACATTGTATGACGTGGTGTAAAGAAGATGCTTTCAGTTATAGGTATTCTGATTCCCGGTACATCTATAGGAACTGGCAGTCACTCAGATGGTACGGGTACTTGATCATGTATATGGAATTCGTGTATTATGTTACCTTGACGAGGTAACTATCAAGTTGATACCACACCGACTGAGATAGAAAGAGATTCAAGAGAATGACTGAATCTCAGGCAAAGGAACATAACAGGGCACTCGCTAGTTACCTCACGAGCACGACGAAGCTTCACTTTTCGCTTTGATCCATCATCCTCATCTATTATTAGCATGCGCTGGGATACGTACTCTCGTTTACTAGGTAGTTATGTATGATGTAAATCTCGAAGGTCGCATCAGGTTAAGGGCACAGTGCACCCCAGATACCCAGAGCCAATGGCCACGATGCCGCGGATGTCAAGATGGGGGGGGGGGGGATATGTGACCTGTCATCAGGACACCTCCCTCGTGAGGAATGCGTGCAACGCGAGCCCGCGGGTCCTGGTTGACTCGCCGACGATGGGCAGTGGCTTGCATGACGGCGCGGTTACGGCAAAGGAGCGCCGGGCCGACTACAACACGAAGTTTTTCGGAGGATTCTCCCGAACCCAGGTACTGTCGATCACTTACACTATTATCTCGGTGAGGCCCCCCCCCTTCGCCCAGGCGGCCCCGTCGTTCGCCCTGCAGGCCTGCCTCGTGAGGCACGGCCGATGTTGATCTGTTCTGCGTTGTACTTTTTCAGAAGCTTAGTCGGGGTTGACATATGGGATCGGTATGGTTATAAGCGGGGTGAGACGGCGGATACGATGAGTGTATCATCGCTCGCGATGCCGTTTCTATTGTGAGTTTTACGCTCATGTCCATTTATGTCACTTACTATGTATTACTCTGCGCTTGCCTGTCCGGGGAGTGAGCTATGACTCCGGTGATCTACCTGTGCATCGCGTCTCGTAAGTGACTGTAATTCCTAAATATACACAAAACTCATTGGCATGCATATCTTCGTATGAGCTTGGCTGAGAGGGGAATGCGGCAGTTGAAGGGAATTCATCATGAAGTCTCGTATCTTGTTGTCGAGCTAGCAGTGCACGATCTCATGTTTGCAAGTATATACGAATTATCTTATAGCCTGCGGCAATTAGGACGGTGCTGAGAGGATATTCGGATCTGAGATGAATACTTACAGCTCACGTCGTATAATCCGTTCACGTTCGCATGAGCTAGGCGCACGGGTGGTTGAGCTGGCAAAAGAACCGACAACACCCTTGGGAGCCGGGGGTGAACGAGTCAACCGGGTTCACTCTTGGCAAAAGAATAACCGTCAGGAAGAGTAAATGCAATGTCGAATAGACTCAAGCTTCCGGTATGCGACGTTCTAGTTTGTAAACTTACAACGATGTCACTTCATAACTAGTATGGGTTGCGCGTCGATCGGTGTTTGTTTCCTCGACCTTCTGTCTATTCAGTTTGACTGGAGCCACCTATAGAAGCCGTCATCGCGGATCATCCGGTGCATATCGGTTTCGCTACGGCAGAGAGGAGATTGCCCAGTTGGGGAAGTGGTAAGAGTCCCACTCGTGAACCTCACTCGAACAAGGCATTATGATATGCATGAAGGCCCGATTTACTTGATCTGGCCCGGGACCGGAGACCAACGACGCGGCGATGCGTTCTATTCATTATTCATGTGAACTGCCTATCTATCTAGAGTCCGCACAGAGTGTGCCTGCTTGTCTCTCTAGTTCCATGTGCCAATACAAGTAGCGCAGGCCTCAACCGGAATGTATTGATTGACGACTGCAAACGATTGGGTGTTCTGTGCATACAAGATGCAAGGTCCGTTGGAGCAATGATACGTCGCGGAGGGGTAGGAATGCCCGAGTGGTATGGAATGGGGATTAGGAAAAAATATTGGTGTCTGTTTGACTGCAGGTTATAATATATACTCTACAATGTGCTCGACCCGTCTGGTGACTATTCTAGAGGCAGACTTTTCATGGTCGTTGTCTCGTAGGAGACAGTGTTTTTGACGAGCCCGGGATCGTAGAACGACCGAAACTTGAGATTCACAACGAAGATGGGGTCGCTAGAGCACCCGACATGGCTGGATAAGCTGGAGGAAGAATGGATGTGACCGTCTCAACTGCCCGATGAGACCTTCTCTGCTGACTTTGGGTTGTACAGTGGACGTCGATGTGGATTGGATGGAGCCCGAATACGTTAAGAACATGCCCTTCAAGCCCCATGACCAGACAAGCAACCAGCTGCTGGTGAATATTGAGTTGCACCGCGAATCCAACGCCGACCTTCTCCGTCAGACGGCCAAGGAGCTCAAGGATCGGGGGTGGTTGGCGGTCTATACGAGAACGGTCCGTCTCCGCCGGAGCAATAGCAAGCGCCGAGACTGACGTCGATAGCTAGGCTGTCTTGATGTGCAAGAAGAATATTGATAACATCCACGGGCGTGTATTGTTGCAGACACTCCCGTCAAAAGCATACGATACGCAGGCAACGGTCGATCACGCGCGCCTATATGACAAGGAGTTCGCACTGGCCGGCATAGGGAGGGATCGATACTGCATCAAGATCCCATGCACAGGGGCCGCGCTCAACGCGGCCAAGATTCTTTCCGAAGAGGGAATCCCCACGCTGGGGACGGCCGTGTTTGGTCTTCCTCAAGCCATCGCGTGCAGCCAGGCGGGCTGTTTGTATATCAGCCCGTATTATAATGGTTCGTCCTGCTTGCCTCGGATAGGATTTCGATCCTAAACCTGCCGGCTGATATAATGAACAGAGAACCGCGCTCATAGCGACCGAAGCGTCTGGCCGGACGTTGATGACCCTGCTAAGGAGCACCCGAACAGCCCGCGGATGCTTCAAATTATCGAAACATATAAGCGTCTCTATAAAGAGACCGGCAAGGAGCAGCCATTCGTGAAGCTTGCCAGGTATGTAGGACGAGCGGGACATAAAAACACAGCACACGCTGACTCGTAGGCACGTAGTTTCATCAGCGCAAAGGAAGCGATGGCAGCGGGTGAAATGGGCTGTCAATCCGCAACACTCCCTTATACCGTCCTGGACGAGCTCATCAAGCTGAAGTACAATGCGTCAGAGCAGCCGGGCGAAAGCATACCCAAGCCAGCACATCCCTACAAGGATCCGAGGCCGACGCCACCTCGTCTCGCCGAGCTGCCTAAGACCGACCCTTTGGCGACGAACTGGGACGGCAAGTTGGCGAGCACCGATGTCGATTACCTCGCCAACGGAGGGGCCGAACTTACGCGGGCAATCGAGAGCGATCCCATCGCCACCCATCGACTCGCAGCCGCTCTGAGGATCTTCATCGGGGACGACGAGCACGGCGAGACGAGCAGCAGGAAGATATGCGAGGAAGTAATGGCCCAGGTCTAAGTTGAGCGAGATCCATCCAGGTTATATGGGATGTGAGATGTATGCCGCATCCCAAAGCCGGCGCTCACGGAGCCCCGTCTTCTATTTTTTTTAAAACCAACCCCCTCCCTTCTTTTTTTACTTTCCAATGTTAATCGAGGCGACATAATAGGTATCCAGATTGCTTTCTCCCCTCCCCCAAAATCCGCATTACTATTACCCGGTGCTCTTTATCTCGTATGTATTTGATCCGGAGCGCACCGGGAAGCGTGCGTCGAGAGCGTAAGCCCAGTGACATTTAGCCCTCCACGGCCGCCTTCTTACGGGGGCATGTAGTCTTGTAAGGGGCTTGTATTTTGTATGAAGGTGTCGCCTGGGAAACTCTGGGGGTTGAACGTCTGAGGCGGCTCAAAGGGCAGAAAGACGGCTTCGTGCTGCCCTCGGTCGGAGTTGAAATGTTGCATGTTTGTTGGCTGAGGCGGTTGGTATGCTGCTATCTGGGCCGTGTTTGGGTTACCTATGCCATTGGGTCCCATTTCGCCTTGCACATGGTCCAGGTGCGTGCCGAAGGGGTGGATTTGTGATTCAAAGCTTTCCCAGTGCATACTTGCACTTGCATCAGTTCGCAGTGAGGATGGGTTCCCCTCGTGAAGGGGATTCGGTATGAAGGGCGGTGCTGCTTCGGACGCGATGTGTATTGAAGGGGCCGTGGGCTGCAGAGTTGTTGGGAGCGTCCCGAGGATTGCCTCGGTGGTTGCGCCGGTGCTGCCGTGACGGATTGCCGGCTGATTGAAGGTGTTTGGCCGCCGCGGTTCTATGCCGGCGCTGCTTCTCCAATGGTTGACTTCGGCTAGTAGCTCGTCTCGCTCCGTCTTTACGGTCTGGAGATGCTCTGTAACCGTTCTGATCTGCTCATGTTGCGATTTAATGAAGGCTATGCTTTCGTCCACGACGACGTGCTTCGACAGCCGTTGTGGTTCCGTGTCGGTGAGGGCTGGCAAAAGATTTGCGAGATTCTGTTTGTCTCTCTAGTCAATCGATGGGGGCATTGCAACGGTTTCTTTTACGGGCCACACTCACGGTGAGAGCTTCCTTGAAGGCCTCCCGTCTGGACTTTTCGAATATACGATGGGCTGCTCGGTCGTTTTCCGTGAAGTTTCGAACCCGTTTCTTCTTAATACGCCGAGCATGTGGCGTGGGGCCAACCCCAGAGCCAACGGGGATGGGGCTCCCCGCTGGCCGTTCAGGAGAGTGTTTGTCATCGTGGTCGCTTGATGACATTGACGTAAATTGATTCGCTCGTGGATAGGAAGCTATAGGCGTAACACATCTCCAAATTGAAGGAAGCTTCAGCGAGGGTCTGCGCTCCCTAAGAGACTGCACCAGGAGGCCTCGATGGATTTAGGCACCACGAAGGGCTCGGGCGACAGAAGCTGAGAGAATGGGCAACGGTGATTCGGCTGATGCTTGGCTCCGTGGCACTTTGCTCGGGAATCTTCTCCGACGCCAACTCCACTTCCATTCCCTCTCCCGCAATTCAGCTTCAGCCGGACCCAAGAGCCTGGGCAGAAACCTGGGGAAATCTATCCACTTCTGATGCGGGGTACCTGTTTGGCCGTATCATCGATGTATCTACCTATACATGCCTAGGGCTCGGCTGCCTTGCCTTGTGACAGCGGCATCGAACCGACGGCATGAAGAGCGGATCTGGAGCACACAGAACCAGCAGCCGCCCGATGCAACTGATCACTGGAGAAGCGACAATAACAAGGCGAACGGCTACAGCTCGACAGCCCAGATATCAGCAGCACTATCTACATATCTGGACAATAAGGTGTATCCATATTTCTTACGGGCGGTAACATGTTCACTAGATAGGTCAGCAAAGCAACCGATGACAAGCTCTTCTTATTATTATGACAATCTTGCTAACCTGGTTTATTATCAACTCGTGAATACCTCTTGTTTACCTTGCACTATCACATTATCTACCGTTAGGCTATAGTATAGACCGGCGTTGTCACGACTCACAGCAGAATATCTTACACCTAGTAAAGACAGACACTGATTCAGCGATTCAGCGCCTTTGCGCCTAAGCTCGGCAGAGTTTGTCAACTAGGATTCAAAGATGCCTACGGACGTACTGGGCTGACACTTGGATAACTACCTATACGTAGCAGGCTGACTCCTATAAGTTCAGTGAGGCTCGCTCTTTGTGGAAATAGCCTAAACGTTCAGGTAGTTAAACATTCTTGTAACGACCGTCGACGACTTACAAGCGATAACAGCAGCGGTAGTCCGCACTAATAGTGTACTTCCTTCAGCTCCGATGCCACTATAACGGTAGCAGCAACGACTCCCCAGCCCGTTTCTTATCTAGTTTGTATTCCGTACGGACTACTGGAGAAAGATATGCGATCGGACTCACGGTGATCCAGGGAACAATAGCCTAAAACGGTGCCAGTTCTCGGAGCTCGCGGAGGGCCGTGCTCACCTACTGACCGCTTTTTGGAAGCGGTGGCAAAGAATCATTTACGTGGACCAAAGCCGGCCCCTTCGGTCACTAGTTATGGATTACAGATTATTACCCAACATTCCCGGTCGAGGACCGCTGAAAAATTTACACGTACAGTGGGGTTTAGCATCTTGGCGGTCTGTAGAGGTACTTCGCGCTGAGGCGTCGCCCCTTAAGGTCATTAAGCAAACTCCAGCTAATTAATACGGTACCGATCAAGATCAAGGTTTGAAGTTCAATATGTCTACCTATTCCGTACCTACAAGCCGCATCATCATTCCAATGCCCATTGGCCCAGGTCAACCCAAAGCTGGCACCTCCGACCTCGTCCGTCTTCCCATGACGATCCGGGAACCAAGTTGAACGCCGCTTCGAACTCCGGGTAAGACCCGTTGGTGCTTGGGACATAGGTCACCAGGTCGATCGTTTTCTCGTCGACTTGCCTAGGAGCGACCACGGGCATCCCGCCCGTCATGTTGAGATTGAGCAACAAATCCGTCCCTGGTCGTCCGCCCCACTGCAACCAAGTTCTTGTGCTAGCAGCGGTGACGTTTCCGCTCGCTGCTGTGTCAACCTGTGCTGCGCTGAGCGTTGGATCTCCCTTGACAATGAAGTTGCCCCAGATCTGCTGAAATGCCGTGCGAAATATCTCGTCCATTCCGTTTTCCTCGCTTCTCGGATCGCTGAGGAGGGGCAATACGTCCATTCCGTGCTCGGCGGGAGGCACCGAGAGCTGGTATTTCCAAGAGCTTCGGTTCTTGACGCCGGCAAACGCGTCTGCCATCCAATATGACGGGCAAACGAATGTAGCCTCGGCGTACAGGTTATTCGCCGCCTGCTGCCAGCCAACAGCCCAGTTGGAATTGGTTGTGGAGAACGGAGGGGTAAGGCCATCTGAGTCCGCATACACCCCCGACGCATCGTCTGGTACGGCGTAGAGGTTTAGGATGCTGGTCAGGTTCTGCTCGCTGAGGCGCGGGTAATTTGTTAAAACAAAGGCGATGAAGTCCTCTTTGTTTGTGATGTTCTGGGGGGTGAAGATGGCGCCCTCATTTCCAACGTTACCTGCCAGTACGCGATGCCCATTCACGCTCTTGTCAACTACGAGTTGTTCACTTGGTCGCTTTCGAATCAAACTGCCATCCGTTACGGGTATGAACGCCCATTGGCCATAATTGGCTGATGCGCTGACTTTGGCGCTGACGTTCTGAAGAACAACGGTGTCTACAGATAGCAAGCACTTGAACGGCACCTCCGCGTCAGCGCACCCGGCTCCATCAACGAAAGCTTGATAGCTCTCAGTCGGCCATGCGTCGTCGAAGTTCCTATTTGGTCAGCGACGTCCCAGTATACACCTGACAGGAAAGTTGGAATCTCACCACTGAGTCGGCAGATATGGGCTGGCAGGAATGAGACTCTTGAACAGGCTGTCTCCTTCGGTGCCCCCGTTGGCCATTGCCAGTAGCATAACACCACCCCCTCCAGAAGATACTCCCGCAATAGTGACCTGCTCCGGATCGCCTCCAAAATGGTGAATGTTTTCCTTGACCCACTGGAGCGCAAATCTCACTGCAGCATTCTGGATCAGCAACGGATCGCCGCCTTGGGTACGGTGTGTATCAATGCTTTAAAAAAAGCGTCGAAAGAGCAGGATTTCTTACTGTCGTGTATTGCGACGTTGACGATACCGGCTTCAGAAACCTCGGCAGATGACAGAAACCCGAAAGCCCCAAGGCGGTAGGCAATCGAGACGGAGATATAGGAATTGCCGCTGGTGCGAACCGGTTCCGTAAATTCCATTCGGTTGTTTCCAACACCGTAGCCACCGCCGTCTAGATACTGAACTGAGCACTATACAGAATCAGTGATTCTCGGAGGCAAACTTACGAATATATACTAATACAGGTAGCTTTTGACGGTTGGCCGGCGCCACGACATTAAGGAACAGGCAATCTTCGCTGGAGGGCACCGCGAGCGCCGCCGGATCAGTTTCACTAGTAAGGTGTTGGCGGCGCGGCTTCAATTGATTACTTCTGGAATCGACAGACCCGGAATTAGGGGGGGATTGAGGACATTGCGGCGGGTAGTCCACCGCGGGAATGACAGTGCTTCGGTTCCCACCGGGAGGCTGTGGCATCTGCCATCTCAGACTGCCGACTGGAGGTGCTGCGTATCGGATGCTTTTGCGGGTGTTTAGCGATACGTGTCGGTGTGTACAGACCTATGTGCGTGCGCCTTACCCACGATATATATTCTGGTCATACGTGGAGTTGTATAACCCTTGGTATTTCGCGTAGCCGAGATCGACGACGGGCGCCAGCGTAGCTTGGGCTAAACCCAGGCCCGTGACTGCAAGGAGCCCCAAAAGCATCTTCGCCATTTCTCTACCGGCGAGGGAAGTTGGCGGTGATAAAGGGCCGAACATTGACAAGTATAGGAGGTAGAGAAGGTGAAGACGCAATGCCGGGGCTTGTCTTCATCAATATGTAGCCAGAGTAGCAAGGCACCGGTCAGCCTTTCGTATTCGCGCGGGGCTGCACGCAGTCAGCAAACAGCCTTATTTTTTCCAATTACTATTGCAGCCATAATGCGTAAGAGTGTGACGGCATTGGAATAGCTGACGGCCGTCCAAAGCCAAGACATGTTGTCACCGGCGCAATAACGTGTCTTGCCAGCTGCTCGCAAACGAAGCCCCGAAAAAGGTAACTAATATGCGCCACCAACGGGTTCAACACCTTGAAAGACCTGACGTTGTTCATATTTACTATTTCCATTGTGATCAATGGATATCAATTAGTTGTCGTATGTGTTGCATTACTCCCAAGGGCACGAAATAAAGACTATTCGTGGTTCTGCCGATTGATAGTCTGTATCTAGACTTTCGCTGTGTTTGGTTGCGAAGTCTTACGATAGTCAGCAGGAAGATACTATGTACATATACTATATATACCTTTTGTAAGGCGAGCAAAGGGTATCTGCGCCCAGAGAATACGCGAAATACGCGAAATACGCGAATGCACACTGCCCGCGAGGTGAGATTCCGGTCGTAGTACGCAGACCACTTACATCAATACAACAACTCCAGCGTGAATACGACACTGGTACCAAAGCCTCAAGCCGACCGGGGTTAGAACCATGGACCAACGTCGGGCGGTATCGACTGGCCGGCCTGCGTCATGATGTAAAACCCGAACACCATGTAGTTAGTATGTACTAATATATACGGACGTACCCGGCTCGCCGATCATTCCAACAACCTCGCGCTGCCAATGAAATGGCTGTCCGGCTGCCGGTGTTATTTGGGTCAGCCTTGGCCTTCACGGTTTCTTCTCTTATCCTGGGACAACCTCTTCAACCTGTCGAGGCGGACGACGCAGATAGATTGGGGGATATTCATGGACAGAGAGTCTCCGCGGGCGAAGCGTTTCTGTAGCTTCTTATTATCACAGACATGGTATTAGACTGTCCTCTCTCCTCCAAAGTTCCACTTAGACAAATGGTAGGTATTTAACTTGCGAAGGATATGAACAACCTAATCGTAGTACAAAATATAGGAAGATCGCCGAGCTAAGGGGACAGCTATGTGAGCGGTTCGCGGGAGTTGACGGGCCGGATCATGCAATGCAACTATGTCGACGCATCTCTCTAGGCCAACATCAACTGGATCTCCCGGTGCATACGGCATCAGAAAAGTGTAGTTGCGTTATCTAGACTATAATGGCCAAACTTACGCGAGGTGTTCGGTATTGCAGCAATAAGCTTAATCCTTGACATGATGCTCAAAGAAATCGAGGTATTCTGAAGTCTACTGTCTAGATACGGACCTCAGTTATAAAGCCAATGCACGTGCATTGCCCCCTTGCGTCAATTGGACTTCCTTGTCTTGTTTAGGTGCTCCATACCACAGGCGGTGTATGTTTGAGTTTCTTGGCTACAATCTCATGTTGCGTAATGTGCCCATATGCCCCGTACCGACTTACCCCTATACAACCGTCCTGCATCTTGCCTTGAACTAGGTATGGATCAAGAGGGTACAGGTGCCGGCCGAAGATCGGCTCCACGTAATAGCTGCTGGTGGATTCTTGATTCGGAAAACAAATCCGATTTGTCACATTGATAATGCTTATACTATATAGACCTACAAAATAGGCAAGGCATTCCGCTTCTCCGACTGCTCCGGACTAACTTAATACCTACTAGGCAAATAGTGTCCATGATACCTACGCTACTCCGCGGGTTGGGAAGATAGTCTTCGCGCTTTACTGCCGGCACTGCGAGTGTGATTTTCTTCACGGCACCATACCGACATCTTTCAATTCTGGAAAGATTCGCCTGGAGTCCAGCGACGAGGAATCGAGTATAATACTCTTTAGTTCAGCAGGTGGAAGGCTAGACGAGCTTGCTCGGAACCACCCGTGATCATGCATGAGAAAAGTTGCCATGTTGATGAGGAGAACTCTATTTCCGATAACCTCTCGGGACACGGTCATGACGATACGAATACACGCTCTCAATCTTACAACACACTCGAAATGAAGAATACGCCAGATGGAGCGTCTATGGGCGTATCGACGATGCCCCCCAACAACGAGTATAACGCCAGCCGGACAACGTCCGAGGATCATGACCGGGACGATAACCAGCACATTACAGCCGAGACGATAACCCCGGAGGAAGGGTTCATGACCCGGTTCTTACAAGCCATAAACTGGATGCCGCCATGGTGTCGTTACGACCCTAACAACCCGCCCAAATTTACGTTGTCTATGAATATCCTGCTCGCGTTTGTATGAAATCCCTCGCTTCTCGGTATATGAAAAGAATCAGAATGCAGACGACTTTGATACTGACCGTTTCCCCCCCAAAAAAGAGTACGACTTTTACGGTAGCGAATTTATACTACCCGCAGCCCATCCTCAATATCATCGCCGAAGACTTCCACGTCTCGTATGAGCGCTCGTCGGACGTGGCGACGTTGTCACAGGCTGGGTATGCAGTCGGGTTACTGCTGCTCTGTCCCTTGGGCGACATGGTTCCCCGACGTCCCTTCATTCTCTTACTGATATTCATTACCGCAACAACGGTGAGTGCCCATGCGTCATTTACGAAGGGATTGAAGCCCGGTAAACTAACAGTAGGCAGTGGATCGGGTTGTGTATGACGACCAATTTCAAAGCATTCATCAGTCTGTCCTTCCTTTGTGGTGTAGGGTATGTATTCCCTGGCCTTGGCCGACCTAAAGACAGTTCGTGATGTGTTGATGCGCTGAATAGAACCGTCACGCCTCAACTTATGCTGCCCCTCGTGGGAGATCTTGCTCCCAGCCACCGGCGAGCCGCATCCCTTTCCATTGTCGTTTCGGGACTGTCGTTGGGGTTGCTAGTCGCCAGAGTCCTGTCCGGCGTCGTAGCGAACTACACCTCATGGCGGAACATCTATTGGCTAGCGCTCGGTGCGCAGTATTTCACCTTTATTGTTCGTAAGTGCTGTCTTGGTCCATTCCTATCCCTTCGCTGCCTCTTCTCCCCCCAATCTGTATCAAAGCTGGGATAGCCATTGACCATCGGGATGTAGTCTTTTTCACGCTTCCTGACTACCCGGCTAAGAACAACGGCCTGAAATATTTCAGAGCCCTGTGGAAGATGTGCGTGCTGGTTGTTAAAGAGCCCTTGCTGATGCAGGCCTGCTTAATGGGATTTCTACTGAGCTCCGCGTTTACGAACTTCTGGACGACATTGACATTCCTTCTTTCATCCCCGACGTATGGTTACTCTTCTCTGGAAGTCGGGTTGTTCGCGTTCATCGGCATCGCGGCCATCGGTCTGGCGCCAATATGGTCGCGCCTGATCACCGACAGATTCGTCCTTCTGTTTTCCAGCGTCCTCGGTCTTTGGGTTGAATTAATTGGTATCGTAATTGGGACATTCATTGGCGACTTTACTGTGGCGGGTCCTGTAATTGAGGCAATTCTCATGGGTGAGTCACAAACTCTCTTGTCTGTTTGTTCTTTACCGTGCGGCAGTAGCTATACCAGGGCTCAAGTCCAACCCAAACGTGGTCACCGAATTTCGAAGCTTCGTAAGTGGAAAGCCAATTCGCTAACCGCGACTCCTTATAGATATGGGAGCCAACTTTGCACACACCGCGAACAGAAGCAATATATACAGCCTTGACCCGAAAGCTCGAAACCGCGTCAACACGGCGTACATGGTGTTTTGTTTTGCCGGACAGCTGACTGGGACGGCGGTGGGCAACAATCTTTACGCTCGAGGAGGCTGGATCTGGAGCGGGAGTTCAAACATTGCGTTCATGGGGGCGGCCATCTTGGTCGGACTGGCCAGAGGCCCTAGAGAGACTAGATGGGCTGGTTGGAGGGGAGGATGGAGCATCAGAAAAGACGAGATCCCAGTAGTGAAAGTCGAGCCGCCCGCAGCGATGGAGGAAGGTCAGACGCCTGCATTGGACAGTAAATAGACGATTCCAGTTTGGCGACATAGGCACGAGAGTTAGACAGCGTTATATAGACTATATTTTAATTACATTAGACGGTCTTGGGCTATCCTGATGGACAGCTCAAGTACTGAAGACAATAATACTATTACTTCCGGACGCATAGCTTGTAATTTCAGTACTCCATGCCCATTCGACAATTGAGCAGTGAAAGAGTATCGTGCGATCATCAAGGTGATGCGCCCCTCGAACTATCTACCTGACTACCTAGATAAAAGTCACCTTCCAAAACGACTAGATAAGCTATTGGAGAACTTGAGTCAGTCGCGGGCAACTAGAAACCCGGCGCTTGTTTCGGATGAAAGAGCGCTTGGCTAGCATTTCAGGGAAGAGTGAATAATCACTTAATGATGACGACGTTGTATTTGTGCTTTCTACCGCTCTGCCGTCGCTATCGACTACAAGTATCATTGCATTGGCTGCAACCACGGATTCCAATTGAATCACAATTAACTTTCTAGCTGTCTGAATAGGTATAGGTATGAGTATATACATAAGTAGGCGCCGCCAATACCGACGACTGTATTCCGTAGAATATAATCACAATCGCATGGCAACCGGCTACACGCAAGCCACCACCTCGAAGCCGGACGCATAGAACGCCTCTACGGAATACCGATTCGAAATAAACCAGTCACGTTGTGGTTGCTGATAGGCAAGTCAGTGACTTGAATGCTTTTGTCAGTTGTGTTCTCGTGGCCCTCCATAGATAGCGAGTATTAGGCAGTGGAATACGGAATACGTTACTGCTCAATCGACTTGGCATGCTGTAGCTCTCTCTCTGCGCGAGCTATCTTCCGATCCGCATAACATTACAGGCTTTTGCATGCCGCCCCTTCTATCTAGTAACCCCGGAATAAAAAGACATCGAAGCGTTGCCGGCACATACTACGTATGGACGACCAGCCGCCGATGTGTGCCCTTAAAACCGGTATACGTCCGGGTACAAGCCTTGGCTTACTGACCACACTACAAGCGGAATACCCGCTGCGGCGCTAGAACCGCGATGGAATGTCTCGTTATCCGGCGCGGTTTCGAGGTCCACTCAGGGGGATCTAATCTAGATCCTATCTTGGATCGCTGCAGGAACGTCTGGCTTGCCCAGATAGGTAGATTACCACCTACTGTTTTCACTCTTCTTGATTCTCTTCTTGTCCGAAATGGGATTGTCCTTGATCCGCAACCATATCTAGGACTTGAATGCTCATGGCAACGGATGAGAGAACGCCCCTGCTTGCCAATGGCCACGGTGACGGCAACGGCGACACCAATGGACGTAGCAATGGCTCTTTTCCCGGCCAGGCCCAACCCTCCGTCGCCGCGTCGGGTCTGCGCTTAAGCCACTCGAATCGCATTCTCCTCGCCGGCTTCCTCGTGTCGTTCACGCTCGCCCTAACGCAAATCCCGTGAGATACTGATCACATGCCCGTCCCAGTTAACTCTATCTACATGGATGTGCCAAGAGTGCTGACTTCCGGGTGAAAATAAAGGCTCGTCTATGTATTCCGTCTCATGGAATGCGACATTTTCTATGCACGCAACCCACTCCTCCTTTCCGAGGGATCGGCGGACGAACGATGTCACCGCCCCGAGATTGACGCCGGGACCGCCCGTCAGTTCTCCATTCTTGGCATGTCGACGTCGTTGAGCGGTGTCTTTAACCTTTTCGTCTGCGGCTACTTCATCAAGCTGTGGGGCTCGCGTGTGTCTTTTATCTCACAGACGCTGCTCCTGGGCTTGAGGGTGTCCACGCAGATCATCGGTGTTGCTCTCGGCGGCCGTACCGGCGAGATTGTATTCCAAGGTTGGTGATCTGGAGTTCCAGCTTTTTTCCTTATTCGATCAGGGGACGAGTCGAAAAGTTGCCATCAGCGACTCACTGATCTCTACGCCAAACTTTCCAAATATCTCGATTATTGAGGGACATGACTGACTTTTTATTTCCCGCCAGTTTGTCAGATGATAGGCATCATCGGAGGACCACGGGGTTATCAGTACGTGTCTGTTTGTTTATCTACGCCGTGAGGTGAATATCAAGCGGTCTACAAACTAACGTCGGGGCGACAGCCTCGTGCTGAACACGTCCGTCGGCGAACTCGTGGCCCCTAAAGACCGGACTACCGTATTCGGTCGATTGCAGGGCTCTACGACTCTCGGCACAGCTTTCGGATATCTCGGTAAGTGGTGGCCGTCCGGAGGCTGAGTGAGATTTACGTCTTGCTTCCAAAGCTAACTACCTATGTATCAAGCCGGCGGTATGATCGCCGATGCGTATGGCATTCGCCGCCCTTTCGAGGTGGCATTACTTCTGTTCGCCGTCTCTGCCTTGTACGGCGTAATCTTCATGCCCGTCGTTTCTTCCGCAGAACCAAGCGACCAGAAGCATCCCGGTCGCGGAATCGATGAATTCTTCGCGCCTCTCAAGGTGATCGTTCCGCACAGATACCGCCTGGAATCCGGGAAAATCATCACGAATTACGGCTTGATATTCTTAGCGCTCGGGATCTTCCTCGGTGTTGTAAGTGAAAACCAAATCAAGTGGAAAATATCCTGTCGATTTCTTTTGCGTAATGAATCTTTTTTTTTCTTTTCTCACCATACGGACTAGTTTGCGTCGGGTTATGCTCCGATTCTCCTTCAGATGTATGCCACGTCCGCCTTCCACTTCAACACGACGGAAAACGGCTACCTCATGTTCGGCAACGCCTTGGTCCGCGGCCTCTTTTTGCTGTTCATGTTTCCCAAGATTATTACGGCCGGCCGAATCTGGTTCAACGGGGATTCTCAGCAGAGCGAGGGAGCGAAACGCCAGCCCGACGACGATAGTACCGCACCAGCGAATCCAAGAGATTCCGTCGTGCCCGGAGGAGAAGTGCTCAAGGAACCCGTACAGACGGACGAAGAAGAAGAAGACTCGGGCACCGGTTTCGACTTGCTATTCGTGCGATGGAGCCTCGTCGTCAACTCCCTAGTAACCCTATTCGCAGGTTTTTCTTCCGCGGGTTGGCAGGTGTACCTAGCCGGATTCCTCTTACCATTCGCTTCCGGATCGGCACCGGCAGCCAAGGGCGTGATGACC
This sequence comes from Xylaria intraflava, assembly GCA_022385655.1. NCBI lineage: Eukaryota > Fungi > Ascomycota > Sordariomycetes > Xylariales > Xylariaceae > Xylaria > Xylaria intraflava. The sequence continues at coordinate 36,531 of MU279810.1, read as the reverse complement.
GAGATGTGTCCATCGTACCAGCGAAAAGACGCGATTAGCGCCATCACCCTCGTCGAGAGCGCCGCAATGCTCGTGACGCAGGGGTTATTCGGCCTCATCTTCGCGGCGTTTTCGGAAGTGGGAAAACCCAGTCTTACGTTCTTCTTTAATGCGGTAATAAACCA
>MU279810.1:0-36357 GCA_022385655.1 Xylaria intraflava | reverse complement strand
CCCCCCTTTTTTATTTTCAAAGTAAATAGCGGCAATATGTCTAGAAATACGTTCGCTACAACGAGAGAGCTGCTGACGCGATATTAGGGGATTGCTGTCGTCGGGTTTATCGTGCTATTTATAGCCCGTTTCCCACCCGTCAACAGCAAACGGATAGACAACGATGACCCTCAACCGAATTAGACGATATAATAGGGCGCGTGAAAATCGCTAACCCGATGACTCTAAAGAAGCACACGAGGAAGTCATATTTCAAAACCGATGGACATTGGGGTTGGCTCCCGCCCCTACGTCCACTTACATCAATAGACTATAAACAAAGTCGTATCCCGGGTCAAAGATTCTAGGTTACTCTGATATTCGGTCCACCGCATCGCTGAGCCACCCAACCTTCGGATATGTTCAACAGGGACTTAGTTATACATACCTCCCTATATAGCACCCCATAGATGGCCGAGCAAGCCAGCAGACCGATCTAAAGGGGTAAACGCGGTATATACCCTACATAGTAAATAACAAGATCTCGCTATGCCTACAGCATATGTGCCTACGTAATCGCCAGACTGCGATGAAGGTTATATAGATAGTATCGACCCGCAAGCTCACAAAGCGTACGGATGTGGCAAGCCTCCAGCCAAGAGAACGATTTTCATCGCCGACCTCATGACACAGTGACTCCAGTAAAACTCCGCGTAAAGAAAAAAAAGCAAAGCCTCGCAAAGCCCAAAGAAAAAATCATATATATCAACAGATGGTAACCGAAAAACATCGCCGCCCAGAACACACACGCCAAGAACAAGCCAAAAGCCTCACTTTTCAACCCCCAAATCTCAATAATCCCCATCGAATCTTCAACCGCGTATTTTCTTTTCTTTTCTTTTCTTTTCTTTTTCTTTTTTTCTTTTTTCCTTTTGTTTTTTCTATTCAAACTGACACACACAACCAAGACAAAGCCATAACACCTAAAAGTCCCACAACATCCAAACGTCGCGCAACCCGAGCCACGTGGTCCTCTCGTCGAGCCCCCCGGGGGACATTTGCCCAGTAGGTAAGGGGGTTTCGGAAATAAAAATCGACCATCAACACGCTCCATAGACATGACAACGAAAAAAAAGGGGGCCCATCCGAGACGTGTCGATAGATTACCTATGCTTTCCCCCGGGGCGCCCGTACAGGGATCCGGGTTTAGCCACGGTCCCTCGATGCCGCGCGGGTTATCGTGGTCACCTGCGACGCGTGCCTCCAACTGGTTCAGAAGACGTTGCAGAGCCTGGTGTGGCATCGGTACGGTAACTTTGCATGCGTGCTGTTAGTGATTCAGGCTGTGCTTCGCAACTTCGAATGGCCAACGTGCTGATCGAAAAGATCGTAGCCAACGTAGACAGCTTGCCAGTCTCCTCGACAACTCGTACTGCTAGATATTCAAATACAAAAGAATCGTAACCCTCATGTATCTGACCCCCAGCGGCCACTGGCGACGCAATTCGGAATACGGGGCTACTGGAACTGCGATCGTGATTCAATTAACGGGAATACTCTCAAATTTGATCTACTGTCTCTATCGGATTACGCTTTGAACCTTGGCTGCAGCAGTGAAATATGTATTGATCCATTGGTCCTCCAATGTCTGCTCGCCGTTACGCCCGTTAATAGATATCTTGTGAACCAATCCGAAAGACTAATGACGATTGAATCCCACCGCATCCACGCCACCCCACAGTCGAGCAGAAAGCTCCGTTACCGAAGCATTATAGCCAGCTGAATTTGAAACTGGGAACAGACGTCAGAGCTGAAAGCCTTAAAGTCGGACAGGCCGGGCCCACAGGACCTCTACCCATAGTCCAGATGCGAGAACAACTCAGCCGACAAACGCCGCGTAATGCCCAGGAACCGATCCAAAGAAATAAAAACAATATTCGAGAATGTGTACGTCTACTCAGCCCCAATCTCTCCCGTGCCATCCATTGCAAAACTTGGATTGAAGTCAAAAGCCGTCGGGTCAGCTTCCCCATCATGAAGAAAAGAATCGAAATCGAAATCTTGCAGGACATCGGTTGACCCAATGTCACTGAATTCCGGGATATTGGTGAACTGTGTTGTTTCTGGTTAGTCGAGCCTGCTCCGCGGAAGTAAGTGCAACTCACCATAGGATTGCTACTATTGATATCCGTAAAATTAATTTGCTCAACTGGAGGAGCGGCCACAGGCGCGGGGGCAGCCTGCGGTGCAGACACTGGTGCATTCGCAGCCGGCGGTACAGCTGCTGTGTTCTGGCCAGACTTAAAACTCGCTGGATTGCCAGGAGTAATAGGGGTGGCCGGTGTGGGAGGTTCCGGCTCTGGGTTGGCTTCAGGAGCAGGGGTGGCTCCGGCCGTTGGCGCCTTGTTCTTCTGAGCCGCGGCCTGGGAGATATATTAATATTTCGCTTACATATGAATACTTTTAGAATATGAGTATACCTTGCTCTTCGCACTCTTAGTATCCTTCTTCTTAGGTGCGGGCTTGGCGGTTTGTTGCGGCGTGGGAGGCGCTGCATTGCTTGTCTGGGGTGACGATGTATTTGTCCGACTATTTCCATTAGCAGCGGGACCTGGAGCCGATGGCGGGGGCATCGCTCTCTGCTGCTGAGGCCCCGGAACCTGAGCTTGCGGTCCCTGTGGTCCCTGGGGCGCCATGGCATTGCCATTCGGACCCTGCCACTGCATTGGTTGAGGGCCTCCTTGCTGTCGACCCATCATCTGAGGGTTCATCTGACCGTTGAATGGCTGGCCCGGGTGCGAGCTAGGTGGGCGCATGCCTCCGTTCATCTGTGCCGCAACCATACCGCCATCCATACCACCCATTCCCTTGAAGAAGGTCTGCTGCATATTAGGATCCATGCCATTGGGTATGAAGTTCATGGCATTTGGTGAGCCCCTTGACTGGGCCCCCTCAGGAAGAGGTGATGGAATCCCGGTCGGGTTGATCTGAGGAGTTCCACGCTTCATCTGTTCATTCGGGTTAGGCGAGGCTCCAGGACGCACTCCCTGTGGCGATGTATCTTGGAATGGTTGCCCGTTCGCACCAGGGGGCCCACCCGGTCCACCAGGCCCGTTGGGCCCAGAACCATCACGGGGGACCATACTATCCTGTTCTTGCCTAGCCATGAGCAGCCTCTTCTTGTTCTGTTGTTCGAGTAACATCAGTTGCATCTGGTAATCTTGAAGGGCGTGATTGCTGCCACCGCCTTGAGACGCGCCAGGCCGCATACCAGGCCCGGCCATGTCGGAATAGAACGCACCAAGAGTTGCTGTGCTATCCGGGCCTTGGGGTATCATGGGCGAACCCTGGCCTGGGGGGCCACCTGGATTGGGAACCTGTTTATTTGGCATTTGCTGGCCGTGGTGTTGTTGGAGGTTGTGCGAATAAGTCTGAATCGATTTGGCCTGTGTTTGTGCAGACTGCGATTGGAAGTCTCGGAACTGTTGAGGAGTCAGATTAGCGGGGTGGATGCCGTTTGAAACAAGCATTTGCTGAGCCATGGCAGCAGCTTTGGTATCGCCTACTTGCTGTCCCGGCATTCCTTGCTGAGGTCGTTGTCCATTCATCATGTTCGCGTGCTGAGCGTTGAACGGGCCTGGTCCTTCTAGTCGAGGCCTCTTGCTGGGCGAAGGTGCGTTTTCGGCGGAACCGGGGGAGGCTGGACGGTTCTGGCCGCCATCCATATTGGATCCGTCGCGCTGCAACTGGTTCTGCTTGGCGGCTTGGAGCATCTGCATTTGCGGACTAGGCACGATGACGATTAGTTTTCAGGACCCAGATGGTATTTGGAGTTTGCTGGCGTATCAAACATACTTCTGGTTGTTCGCCATGGCAGTTCTGGCTAAATTGGGGTGTTTCGCGTTCATTGGCATGCCATTCGACATGCGTTGCATCATTGGATACATGTCTGGTCTCATCTGACGCAGCATTTCCTGCTGCTGGCTTTGTCGTAATCGAGACTGTTGCTAGAACGAGGTCAGATGCGGGAACGGAGACGACGATGCTGTAGAGCCCGAAAAAGAGCAATTACCTGTGTGTGTGCAACGTATTGGCTGACATGAGGGCTGACGCCGCCCTTGTTGCGCTGAGCCGACAACATATCCCAGAAGAGACAGAACCACTCGTATAGAAAACAGCTGTCTGATCCGTTAGGCACATTGGGGGCCGGAAGGTCGCTTGGTCGCTTGGAATCTACATCGTCCTTGCTATCAGTGTCCATCGGATCGTCGCCGAGGCCGGCTCCAATAGCATTGCCATTCTCGTCGCGACGAGGAGTCTTGTGAACGTTGAGGGTTTGTTCACTATTCAGCATGGCACGCGCGCAATCATACATGCCCTCGCGCAGGAAATAGTCGTATATGTAGGTGTTTAGGTTTGCACGATTGTTTTCGGGGGGGCGTTGAACCTGACCCGTGGCCATAGCATTACCTGCCATCATGGTCATGGGCCCAGCACCGACGGGGCCGCCAGCCATGGGCATGTTGGCCATGTTGACATTCATTGTGATTCAGGGTCGACAGAGCAAGTCTGCCAGGATCCAGGGGAATCAATCGAGGGGAAGACGCCGAGTCAGTATTTCGCATGCAGTTGGTTCCACAATTCCAGGGCAGGTCGATATCAATGCCGGCGAAGAGCTGCGTGGCGTGGGACTGCTGAGCGGATGCGACGGCGCAACGTGATGGTTCTGCGGCGCCTGTCGTTGTCAGAAGAGCGGGAAGGCCTGGTCTGGGGTTCGGGAGAGTCGGGACGTCGGCGGCCAAGGATGCGTACCAGGCGGGAATTGGTGGCGCGTCAACGGTCGCGTTAGCTCCAGGTTTTCAAATCAAACGCCTTTCCCGGAGGGTCCTAGGATGCGGTCTGGACGGAAGTGGTGCTCGTCAGAGAGTCCGACCGGTGCTGTGGCGAAATGGAAAAACAACGCACGACGGGTGGGAATTTCTAGTACACGGTGTCGGGGGAATACAGTGGTATAAGCAAGAGGAAGAAAATCAGCAATGGAGGGCGATGATATAAAGGCAGCCGCAGCAGCCGCGGTAGTAGTGGGATTAGAGAAAGTGCGAAAAGGAGATGCGAGAAGGGCGGCGGGATGGATAGAGGCGATGGGTTGGTGTGCGTGTATGATTGATTTTGCAACGGCGGCGAAGGCGAGGATGGTTAGATGATCTGGGTTTGGATGGGATGGCTTCAAGGCAGTCGGTGGCCCCACAGTGCGCAGCGCACGGTGTACTGCCCGGTGCGAGGGCCGGATGGGAGCTACTTGTCTCCGCGAGCCCGTCACAGCAAGCCTCCGGTCGCCAGCCAGCGAGGCCAGGGCAATTGCGCACAGGCGGGAATTGACTGGGCCGGGCGTGCGAGAGCCGTACAGATAGTAGTAGTCGCGGGAGATTGGGGAGATTGGGGCTGGGTCAACACAATTGCGAGAGAGCGGGAAATGTGCTGACAAGGTAAGAAAATGGATTTGTTGTGCTGGGGAGGTTGCATTTGCATTGTGTGGTTGTAAGTAGGTTTTTTAGCTGTGGCGGTCGGAAGAGTGCTCGGACTGAGCTTTTGGTTGTGTGCTCTGGCTCTATTTATGGGGAGAGGCGTAGAGAGAGAGATGGGGGGTTGGTTGGTTGGTTGGTTGGTTTTTGGGGGCAGCTCTTGAACCTAAAAAAGGTGCTGATTGAGTTCTGCCACGCAAGGCAGATTCCAAAACCTGGAAGTCGTCAAGAAAGTCCTGATCAGCGACAGCCACTATAAGACCGCTATAGCCCAACTATAAAGCGCTATCGTTGATCAGCACTTTTAAGTGCCTACCTGCGGTAATCCACACAGGTACCTACCACCTACCACCTCCAGTAGATAGAGCCTGTAAGGTTAGGTACCTTACAGACTGTCCCGCCTGGTAGGGGCCATCTACAGGGAGGCTACAGGCCTGTATCTGCCTGGAGACACAGATCTGATGGCCCAGGAACGCTCTGTAGGTAGGTGGCGATAGGCGGGAGGTACCCAAGGCTGGGTACAAATGTACTGGCAACTGGAAATGTACTGTACGACACGGGAGTCCCAGGCGAATATTTGAGCACGGGCTACAGGGGTCTTGGCTCGTCGTAGGTGTGCCGATTTGTATGGAAACACGTGGGGGATCACGCAACAAAGCCTTCGGTCCATCAAGGCCCAACAGCCATCGCCAGCCATCACCAGCACTCACTTGGGCGTATTTTCTGGTCCTAACCCCACTTGATTGACTTGGCAAGTTCACGTCAAGCTCAGTCGCCGACTCTGTCGCAAAGCCAGATACACCACGGAAATACCACGAGAGCCTTTCTGGGCCGATCAACTCGGCGCGCGTCTGGCGATGCGACCCTTCGGCATCGTCGCCTTGACTCCAAGGTATGTCGTCGTAGAATATCTACCGACGAGCGCCACCGGACGCGCCGCGGACGCGTTGCGGAAATAGGCACAACCTATGCCGGAAGAGTCATGAAAAAGCTTTGCGAGCCCATCCTAGACACGACTTGTTTGCCTCTCAGCAGCATAATTGGCAACAACATCGTCTACTGCGTGGGTGAGCAGTGCCGCTATCTAATACCTATAGTGCTCGGGGCCGATAAAGCCGGACGGGCTCTGTAACCGACGGCATACAATTACATAGGCAGAATGATACTCTCCGTGAACTGAGGCGTCTAGTCCGTGATTCACAGAACAATACGGAATACACCAAGCCCGCCACGCGAAGCATGGGTATGAACGATCTACCCATCAGCATGGCACGCTAGAGAATACGGCAGCAGAACACGGATGCAGGAACATTGCATTGACGCGCCGACGCTACCCATAGCCGATATCACATTACGAGCAGCTGGGTCGAGCCGTTTGACGGCCCATTCGGTAACGTATGGCCAGATGCTTGCCCTGCTGGGGTATGCTTCTACTGATGCTACGAAATAATACCTTTCATTATCGCACTGCCGAGAACGTCTCGGCCAACATGGGAGCGAAGCAACGGGAGCCAGTCGACTAGATACACATTATCGTTCTCGCTTTCCTGTAGATGCCATAATAAGGAGCCCGCCTCCTGTATATGGCATTACACGCGTACACTACACACGTAGAGCAATGAGGCATTCATCAAGAAGTCCAGTCCGCTGAGATCTTAACGGTCCGGAATCGACGTCTGTTTTTGTGTCGTGATATCAAGTATTCAGGCTACCTATGTACCGAGGATTCCTGAGGCCGGTCCCAAGTCCCGGGGGCGGGGCCTCCCAAATACAGAGACAAGTGACGGCGCGTTCCGTCCGTCGGCTCCGTGCAAACCCAGCCCCAGAAAAATCGCCTGCGCATCCGCTCGCTGGAGAACGCAATAAATTACGGAATATCCAGGTAGTTTGTCAGGCATTTGTCAGCAAGAGACTCAACCAGCACAGTCGACCAGATACTTCGTGCGCTGACGAGCTTAGGCAGTTTACTTGCCCGATTGCCAGCAGTGTATGGTGACTCTCAGTTCAGCTATACCTCTTAATGATCCAAATTGCCTTCTCTATGGATTCGGATAATATCAAGGAGACACGGGGTTCAGAACAAAACAGTGCGTTATTTCGACTCGCCCGTTTATCTCCAGGCCGATTTAATATAAGCCGGTCGCCTTACTGGGCTTATTACAGTGGATCCCACCGGTCTTAGAAAGCCGTTCATTAATCAAGAGCATCAGACTTCCGTACGGACATACGAAGTAAATACAGACCGCAAATCCCCTCCTGCTTACACTGGGAATTTGCGTAATCATATGGTAAGCCCCTAGTCAGCGATGCTCGCTGGTCGTTGCCTTTGAGAACTGGGGGCAAATGTGGCGGGATCATCGCGAATCATTACCGCCTTATTGTGAATTCAAGTCATGAGAAAGACGGCTTTAGGTTATGCGGGAATTACTTTCTATCAACTCGGTCCAAAGGTTCTCTTGGTGGTCAAATACCCTGTGGACCATGTATTCGAATAAAGATTACGGCACGAGATCTAGGAAAATCGCGGTCCCCCGAGGAAAAGATTTTGGGATTCCCGAAATCTACGTAGGCCTATGCTGTCGGCTTTTTCGGAGCAGTGAAATTTATGACTTGTTAGGCGGAGATAGTTTAGAGCGCTGTCCGTGTTAATGACTGTGTTGAGGTAGAGACGCTGGGCACCTATCTACACTCAGCCTACCTATACTTACGTATGCGCAGAAGCCTTGATAGCTCGTTACATGGACATACTCAAAAACCACATTACTACCACCGGTATTCTAACGTATCCATCCCGTTATTCGACCTGCCGAGCAATGAGATATGCCGAACAATAGGGTGTGAATGCGTCACAAGCCAACCCTCGCTTACATGATGATTTGATGAGGTAGGTAGTATTACAATAGGGTTGATGATTTTTGTGTGGCCCGGGTTTGAGCGTAATACCGATTGCACAGTCACGGGATAATAAGGGATCATCGCCCAGAGATGCTCTGACGGGCCGAGCAATAGGCAAAAATGGGCACGTTACAGCTCGATGTATGTGTAGGAGGGCCGCTGCCTAACTCCACTCGTTATACCGCGCAATACCTACGGGTAGAACGTCGGTAGGTTGTCTCGAGAAATGGCCAGTCGTCAAGACAACTTTTTTATCCATTTTCGTTTCTGCAATTGGGCGCGCATTACGGCTTTCCTTCCGAAGAAAAGCTAGTAGGCTGACGAAATGAGCGTTGTCTTTCGCGACTGGCTGCTAACGGGAACTACATCTACTCTGTTCTTGTCGCTGAGATTGGGGCCTATCTTTTTCACGGCAGCGAATTGTCTTACTTTCAGGCGGGATATGGAATTTCTATAATAAGAAATCACGATAGGTAACTGGCGGGCGGAATGAAGCGAATATGCTCGCATTAACACACCAAACCTGACAAGAAGCTCCACGCCCACAACATGACCGTACTTCATATCACGTTGCCCAGTCTGTTAAGATCATGTGTTTCGATGGCTTAGATTCAAATAACAGCAATACTCTCAGGGACTCAGCAAACCAGCATGTGCAATATGGACACCGTCAGACCCGAAAGAGAGAATCGCGCCGACCTCAAAAAAACATGGCTGGCTGGGTTGCCATAATCATTTATTCTTAGTCATCCTCAGGTGGTAATTCATCGTCAATGTACCGGATTAGCGAGACACGCATCTCGGTAGTGTCGTTGCCCCTTAACACATCACTGATGAAGTGCGCTTCGACCTGCATCTGGACCATCTCTAAAGCCCCTCTCAGCACGCCGCAGAATATGTTGGAATACCACAGCTCGTCTTGCGCCCGCCCATCGTCAGGCAGTTCGACGAAATCTGCCAGGGGGTTTTCCTCAAATACAAGGGAGAATTGCTTGTTATCGCTCGTCCAATTCGTGACCGTCGGCGTGATGTTGAGGAAGATCTTGAAGCCGACCTATCCGCGTACACAGTCAGTCTCGGGGTGGATCGTTTGACGCCGGGAAAAGGCGATAAGTACCTTAGCCAGCATATCAGCCGTTTCTCGAAAGTTGCTGCACCGTCGCATGGTATTGGCCTTGGCGAGATAATCCTCGATGAGTCGCAGGCCAATGTTATACCCCATCTTATCGAGTTGCTTGTTCACCTGGACGTAATCTCCATCGAAGTCCTTGCATAGCTGCGCGACTATCGTGCCATAGGTCAAAACCACAAGCTCGGCGTTCACTTTATCGACACGGCCCCTTTTTGAATCGTATGTGAGGATCGTATCGATGACGGGTCTGGGGTTGACGATAGCAGGGCGGCAAACTTACTTCCATATCCTATCATCGTCAGCAGAGTACCCTTGATGAGTCGTAAACCGCCCGTTCGTCATAGACTTACTCTTCGCCCACCCGGGCGGCTTTACTGGCTGACATGCTCGGCTCGCGAGCTAGAAGCCAGGCCTAGTCAAACCATGGATAGGTCCTCCAGCGCAAAGCAGCGTTCCAGCACGACGCAGGACGTTTTGATAATTAAGGTAGGGATTGATCGCAGAGCGCGCGAGCACCGTAGACGCAGTAGCAGTATTTGGGCGGTGAGGCGACCGGATCTAGGCCAAGACTATCTGATGCCGTAGGTGATGCAGGTAGCGTGCATAGTACAGTACCGGTGGGTAGATTATGAGATAAACGGCAGTTGAGCCACAAACCATTATTGACATAGCCGAGCTTCTGCCAGCTGCCTCCAGCTGCGCCCGACTGCTAGCGATAAGAGACTGTAGGCTAGGGGTCCAGCCACTTATACGCGCGCAGTCTACCCACCAGGTATCTAGCAGCTATCATCACGGCGCAAACAGACCAACCTCAAGCCAATCTACTATTTAGCACGCTTGGCACGATCACAACCCATCTCTCGTCACCCGATCAGAATAGCTCCCTGTTTATCTAAAGCCAACGACATAAGCGAATACCTGGGTATCATGTCCGTCGAAAAGAGACCTGCTGCCGACGACGCAGGCGCAGGCCAGTTGATCGTAAAGCGACAGAAGCCGGGTACGAGCACCGCGCTCTCAAGACGCGATGACATCTCCGGTGGCGGCGCCTTGGTTCAGTCCGTATGTTGCCTATTCTCACAATTACCCGTGGCAGATGAACCTAATACTGATAAATACCTATCATAGGTGGTAAGAACAAGCAATCTCGAAGCTCCGCTGATGGAGCTTAGCGGCCACTCAGGGGAAATCTTTTCAGCCAAGTTCGATGCCACCGGAAATCTAATCGCGTCGGGGTCCATGGACAGGAGTATACGTAAACTACCGCCCCCGTCCTACGCTGTTCTGTCACTTCTTATGTTTATGTACTGATGAAGAAAATTAGTTTTATGGAACTCCACAGGTGCGTGTGAGAACTATGGCGCCTTGAATGGCCACAAAGGCGCAATCCTCGATTTACAATGGTCTCGAGACTCGGAAATTCTATACTCTGCTTCGGCCGACATGCACCTCGCTAGCTGGGATTTGACGTCGGGGACCAGAATACGGCGATACGTAGGCCACGAAGAGATCATAAACTCTATGGATATTAGCAAGCGGGGTGAAGAGCTATTGATCAGCGCGAGTGATGATGGCACAATTGGCATCTGGGATCCTCGCACTAAAAATGCCGTCGACCATATCGAGACGGACTTCCCAATCACTGCCGTAGCAGTCTCCGAGGCCGGCAATGAAATATACTCCGGCGGCATCGATAACGATATCAAAGTTTGGGATATGCGGAAGAAGGCCATCGTGTATTCTATGTTGGGCCACAATGACACGATCACTAGCCTACGCGTTTCCCCCGACTCTCAATCGCTCCTATCCTATTCCCACGACTCGACTGCGAAGACGTGGGATATTCGACCATTCGCACCGACGGAACGACACATCCGAACATTTGATGGAGCTCAGATTGGCATCGAGAAGAATCTAATCCGGGCAAGTTGGGATAAATCTGGCAAAAAGATTGCTGTAGGGGCTGGCGACGGGACTGTAGTGATATGGTCAAACGATAATGGGAAGCTTCTTTACAAGCTACCCGGTCATAAAGGCACTGTGAACTGTGCCGAGTTCACGCCGAACGATGAGCCTATCAGTAAGTTACCCTGGGGTGTCCCATTTCAAATTTTGGAACTAATCATCTTCTAGTTTTATCGGCATCTTCGGATCGTCGTATGCTCCTTGGCGAGCTTCGGTGAATCTTTCTATCCACTACCCTCTCGCCAAAATGACGCTGGATAATCTCACTATCTGCATGCCAGCTTAATCCAGTCAGATGGTCCTGGGATTGGCTGGCATGTTTCAGCTTGAATCCAGCCTACTGCTTCAGTAGCACCTGCAGAGGAACAAGCAACTGAACGTCGACTCATCGGCTCCCATATTAATACCCGACGCCCAAAATTAAGCGTTCAAGATGGGGTAATTTAATGAGTGCTCTTCCAGGGTGAGGCATAATCTTCAAATGGCGAGGACACCGATCAGGGCGGCAGAACGATCGCTACCTCCGCCTGGGCTTTCGGAATAGAATGGCGTATGAGCTAACTAATAGTCGTCATTGTGATCCTGTCGAACTAATCCCGGAATAGGGACCTATATATTGCTAGAGTAAAGGATATTGGACCATGCCACATGTAGTCCGCGGTTGAAAAGAGCTCTAGTCACCCAGGTACTATTTGATACCCCGCGATACAGTTCCCAATTCTTGACATCAATGAACTCTTGGATGGGTTTTGGGTGGTTGGATTCTTAGCATGGAGCGTGCCTAGGTAGTCAGAAGGGACGGCCTTCACGGGCCAGTCCCTATATCTAACCAGTGTATATAGCGTACTACTCAATCCAATGGTCAACGGCCATCAACCCTGCGTTGCTGGTTCGCTATCGATATTCTTGCTTCCCTTTCTGAAGCCCCTAAACCGCCAGGTCGCCACCTACACCCTCCCACCAGTTGACCAACCCTGAAAATTACTTAGCCTTCCAGATATAAAAAATCTACGTCCAGAATTTTAGATGGGCTTGAGTGAACTCTAACTCGTCAATACCTCCGGGTATGACGGCCAGTCATAGCAAATATGTAATTGAAGTGTGCTCCTAGGAGGAAAAGCAAGCGCCTCGGGGCTACCGGGCGGAAAGCCGTCTTGGGGAGGACCTGAACCGGAGATTTCTATGCCAGTTGGGTAGACGGTATACAAACGCCCTCGAAAGGGAAGTACGGTCTTGGAGGTCCTGATCTGGACGCCCATTATAACTGGGCATCGTCAGCAGCAGTTCATTGCAGTCCGGCTCGCTGCCGAACAGATACGGAATAGATACCTCAGGCCCGCATCAGGAGTTGACGCGGTGCCGATGGGCGGAATTCACCACTGCGGGCTTTCGCACGTAAGGGTACGTGTTCTATCTCCCCTTACCCTGATACTCAGGCGCAATGCTCTCGGTACTTTCTTGGTATAGTCGTTTTGCTAGAGTCAGGGGTTCGGCCTTTTAATTTATGATTTCCTCGCCGTGGCTTCGAACTCCGGGAATCATGACGATGACTTCTCCCTGGCGGCGCTGCGTACATCTCCCAAAAGACCCAAGGGACGTCTGGATCTGAACACTGAGTATCTAGTGGATTAGGTACGTCTATATAGACAGAACCCTTATTTAGTCCCTGTGATGAGGCGTGGGTTTCGTCCATGAGTCTACGACATGTCTCCCCCTTTTGTTGAGCCTGGCGAATTATTTCTCAGCGCTCTTGCCAGCTCAGATGATAGACTGACCGGGTGGCGAGGATAGCTAGACACGGGCGGATGAGGCACCAGATTCTCAATCCGCCAAACTGAATAACATCTTGGGGCGTCATGTATGAACCCCCATTATGCTATAGATTCAATAGGTGACATTAATCTCTCTAGTTTCCATCGAGAATTGTCAGAACTTAGCACTCTAAGTTGGTTGAAATAACAGTTGGCATTTCCCTCATTAAGATGTCGGCTCTCTATTCATTGCTTGTTGTCGCGGCTCGTCCTGCGTGCTCCGCAGCGTCGGTGGCATCGTGTGGTAATATAAGCTGCGTGTAAGTCCTCCAGTCAAAAAGAAACTTGAGGCGCGATTTCAATAGCTATTCATCCGCGAAAGGGGATTGGCGGCCTTGGATATTGATTCAATTGGTTGATCATGGGTTTGCCCTGAAACAATTGAATTCCTGTCTCAAACGCTACACCACTACCACAGCCGCCATGCCACCAAGGCAACCCTCCAAGCTGGGCGCGCGCGCGTCGCATCAGGAGACCGTATTCGATGGTGTTCTATTGGCCAGCGCGAAGGCATTGTATACATAGCAGATACCGCATACCTGCGTTGGGAGCTACAACACGTACGAAGTACACAATACCATGTTGTCGCCATCCCCAGCAACAAACTCGCAAGTATTGGACGGCCTTTCTCGTACTTGTTATACGCAAAATAAAGTTATATCGGGATCGTAACTGACCTAGACAATATGCGGGTAGTAACTCTGCGTCGAGCTCAAGACAGGGAGCATTGTCGTATTGTTTTTACCCCGTCCTAAATATTCGTGACGCTTCTATCCTTTTTCCTCTACCCTCGATTTCCTCTCCTACATTTCTCTTGCATGCTTCTTCGTTCCTTATCTTGAGGACCTGGCATCCTAGCACGTTCGCTCATTTTCCCCCCCGACTCCGAGAGACTCATCACAGCCGCGCTGATATCTAGTGACTGTTACTTCGTTTTCCATCATATTCCACCTTCGCTCATGACATGCTCTGCGAGTCTTAACACCGACATACTTTTTCTTTACGACTACCCTTGAATAGCTCGAGTTACGACAGTCTACTCGCCAGTCCAAATAATCGTATCCCTCGTTCCCTGCTATAGGGTGGAATTGCAACCCAAACTAGTTCAGTCGCTTTACAGCAAGATTCTTCTGGCTTTCGTCGCGCCTAAGTCCCAGGCATAATTCATTCGTTAATCATTTGTCAAACCGAAACTTACAAACACGCCCGCTGCTAGAACGCCCTACTCATTGCGGACCGCGGTATCCCTAATCGCTAATAATTACAACTGCGATTGTGTCTCTCTACAAGGCCGCTCGTGACTTGTTTGTGAGGACTCGACTCGTTGTCTGCCTAACATTCCGGAACTTTCGGCGGGACTGCACCTATGTCCCCGTGGATAGCCCTCCAGCTCATCAAATTATGAGCATAGTACTTGGTAAAGGATATACCAACGGCGATTACGGTCATTCCTCATAAACACAGCGCGCATGAATCACATTCGGATGAGTCTGTTTGGGAGGGGGCAGACTCAGGAACACGGACTGCCACAAACCAACCACCCAAGATCGGTAGATGTGGAAAGGCAAAGATACAATGGCCCAAGATTGTCTGTCATCTCCCGCTCCGCGTTACCTGGCTTCCTTGCAGGACGAGCAAGCTTGGGAACGCGAGGATGGAGGGTTGATGATGACAACCCCCAAGGTGGCCCTACTAAATCATCATCTCCAAACAGTTTCCGCCCGCCAAGGCTGGCGAGGTCAAGAACAGAAGATATAACGAATCAGTCATCGTCTGGGGATGGGATGCGGGCTGGCGAAAGCCCTTCGCGACCGTCGACTACCAGTACTCGGGCACAGGCCTTTCCGGTCTTGACTCGGCCGGCGGCGGCACGGATACACGGCGAAACCGAACGGCATGTTCGCCGCGCGAGATTCAACGGGGGAGGCATGGTGGAATTATTCCTACCCGGCTCGGCGGAGAGCGGAAGGCAGGCGCAACATGGACATCAGAGACAGGCCAACTCGGACAGATCGCGGAGACATCGGCACAAAGACCGGCCGCAGAAGTTTATGTTCTGCTTCCCATGGGTCCAATCGCGACAGGCACGATCGCTCATTCTGCGCTGTTTTGTGTCGGGCATTTTCGTGGTAGCAACGCTTAGTATATGTATGTCACGTTCGCGCAGCAACACTCGTGAGACGAGCCGACTAACCATACGACGCAGTCCTCTCCCTCTCCCTGACAAAGAACATCAGAGCCGGCGAATTCGGCATACTGCTTATTCTTCTGATCGCCTTGACGACTATTTTCTTCTGCCATTCGCTCGTCCGCTTATGCTCGCTTCTCGCGCGGCCGCAAAGCCGAGCAGGTAGCTCAGGAAACGGGACGGGTAGCAACAGAAATGGACCGTCCGGATACACGATCCCACAGCGGCCAATCCGTGTCATCTTACCGGGGGACGTGGAAGCTGCTGGCATGGAGAGTGAAGCAGCACAGGTGAAGCCTCCGGCATATGGGCAGTGGCGGGAGAGTGTGGTGAGTCTCCCTCCAAACTAATCATAACATTACCCTCTTGGCCCCCCTTTTCCCTCTTGGTTTGCGCATACTCACAGTCTTTCGTGGGAACAGCGTGTAGATCCCAGCCGCCTTTACTGGCAACGCGCCGAACCACCATCGCCTCCGCGGCCGACATCAGCGCTATCGACAAACCAGGATACGGCGGAGCGGGGTGTGACACGCATCGCACAGCACCGGCCGCCCTCCTATGCTTCGGGTGACGGCGTCGATTATGTTCTTGACGCGCGTCCTAGATCTATAGCGCCGCCTCCCTCTTCGGCCTACTCTCAGGCTTCGGTGATCGAGACACCGACGCTACATCCGTGCTCCGGAGCAAGCGATGCTGTCTAAACTGAGCTCACTCTTTCTCTCTGTCTGAACTGAGCGGAATTTCACTAGGTAGCTAAAAGATGTGCACGAAGCCATTAGGTATGTAGGCTAATGATGCCTGAATGGCGTGAATGGACGGAATGAAATGGAGATAGACAATAGCATAAGCGGAGCCAGGAAGCAGGGCCCACGTTCTCCTCCAAGATAGGTATCTAGCGCTGGTACATGAAGTGGTTCCCGCTGACGGAGATGATGGCCCGCTTCACATAACCGAGGTAGGGTAGATAGGGGTACTTTTTGTACGGAAATACTGTGTCCCATCTTTCACTCTATTTCCCGGCCCACCGTGATGCTCGGCCAAGTTCCCCCAAGTCCCCCAAGTCCGGGTTTCATTCATTCTGGATAATTACCTCCGAAATAACAGGATGTTTTTGTGCTGTGACTATAAATGCAGACCCGGGCAGAACTGGCGAGGTACTTAATAGAACAGATACGACAGATACTTTGCTAGTAGAGCTGCCTAAGGCGTGCTAAGTGTAATCCGTATTTGGACGGAATGCTAACATGCCTTTCTCGTTGTCTTAGCGTTGTCTACGCAGTGCTGGGGGTTGCCTGCTAGTCCTGCTAACCCCATCCTAGTCTTTCCATGCTCTATCGAAACAAGAAGCAGTTATGGCAATACCCACGCCTATACCCCGACCCATCTCTACCTATACCTCTACCTATACCTATACCTAGGTAGTTATACCCGTACCGACACAGAACTCGGCGGTTAAAGTAGAGACTGAGAAGCGAGTCGACGACTCACAAGAGTTATCCGGCTCTTCTGCCCGTATTGTCCCTAATTCTTACGTATAGAGATTGGTCAACCAGTGTGCAATTCACTCCCCGTAGCCCCTCGCCAAGCCCCTCATCCCACCATGATACCATAGATACCAGGTATGTACCCCCCCCATCCCTCTTGTCTCTTGTTCCAATCCTTCCTCACCTATTCTGGGTAAGGGCTAAATAGATAGACTAGGGCCTAGGCTAGTTGGTCCGTAGCGCGCCCTCTCCCTCCACTATTCCCAGTTTCAACCTGCCAGTCAAAGCCAGTTGAGTCCTGCCAGAGGGAAACGGCCTGTCTTGCTTTTCCCTCCCTTTCCTCTCCCTTCCGGGGGAGAGGGGGGGGGGGGGGGGCGTGTATGGGTATTTCCGCCGGCATCCTTTTTTCTAACCCTCTTTTACCTTTTTCCCCTCCCCACACTTTTTGCACCATTATTAACGACACATACGAGGTTGCCGTGTTCGGGAGAAGACGAGAGACGCTTGGAAGCTGAAGAGAAGAAGGTTGTCGTTGGACCGGTCAGAAGAAGCAGCAGAAGAAGAGGAAGGAAGAAGAAGAAGTTGGCGTAGAAAAACCCGTTGAAAGGACGTTAACGTATCGTCGCAGAGTTTGAAGCTTTTCGTAAGTTTGGCCACCAACTTTCCATGTTGAAATTTCCCATCTTTTCGTTTGACGGTTTCCTCTCTCTTTCTCTTTTCTTTCTCTCTTTCTCTCTCTCGTTCCATCCCCGTCGTCCCCTTCAGATCACATGTTGTGCCCAACCGTAGCATGTGGGGGTGAAGCAGCGCAAAATCCAGCGCGTCATGGCAGCCAAAATAAAAAACCGACCGAGCAAATGCTGGTCGATGTTCGACCTCGACCTCGACCTCGAGCTCTTCTGTGCGACGTCCCCTTGCCGGCCGCGGTCCCGGGCTTCTGTCTTTTCGTCTGAATTCGAGTGTGACGACAGATGACAGCGCCGGGGATCCCCACAAGGACCACAAGGAGCACAAAGGACCACAAAGGACCAAGAAAAAACCCCCAAAGGCTCAAACGACGCCGCCATCATTCGCCCGGCCCACCTTCGCTAGCAGCGACTCGATTGCCTACACGCGCTACCATCGCCGGGATAGCTCGTCAGCCCTGCTTTGGCGCACAAATCTTCGGAAACAGCCAGTCAACAATGACCGGCCTGTGAAGATCGCGCCGGACTTTCACTTTCCATTGCGGCCGCTCCGAAGCAATCAGCCATTTCCCACTTGGGCGCATGCTGGGTGGTATCCGATCCCTCACAGGACAGGACGACTGCCCGGGTCGTCGCAGCATGGCTGCTGTCGCTTGCGTAAATGGCAACGGACGGCGAAAGGGGATCCAGTGCGCACCGTAGTGTCGCCACCGCCGCGCGCGCACAAGTTCACATTACAACACAAAGCATGCTGGGCAGCGCCGGGGTCACCACAACTACCCGCAATCCGGGGAGTTCCTGGCTGCTGTCACGACGGGCGTGAGACGAAGCATTCGATCGCATGGCAGCGCGCCGATACACAGGGCGCGCTCGGTGCATGCCGAGAGGGGCCGAAGCTTGAGACATACACTCTCTCGCCTTCGGCTGTATAAGCGAACACATGCACCGGCAAAGCGCCTTTCTCCCCGGTCATGTGGCCACGCGGTCGTGCACCGATCCGTCATCCTTCTGCGCCCGGCTATCTACGCGACAACGCAGTACGCGCGTGGCGTGGCATGCAAACGCTCTGCCACCGCGCGGAGCATCACGACAGGTTGCGACAATGGCAACACAACCCTTCTCCTTGTCTGCCTCTGACAATCTGTCTTTGCGCATGGTATATTGTGAATCTACCGCACTCTGTTACCGCGTTATTGCCATAAAAATACTCAGTACAGACAACACGATGGCTACGTTCTGTCGTACGGCAAAGCCCCTACCGGCTCGAAACCAGACTTTTGCTCTGCCCATGCTGCCAAGACTACATAGCTACAAATGCCACATGGGGCAATGTGTGGAGAGAGATCAGTCCTACATGGGATGTCGTGCTGACGATAGCTATTCACAGACCCACAGACTCGCCGCCATGTCTTCTCTATCGCGCAGAGCATGCTACAAGTGTGGCAACGTTGGCCACTACGCCGAGGTCTGCTCCTCCGCGGAGCGCCTCTGTTACAACTGCAAGCAGCCAGGTACGTCCCGCTCCGATCTCTCGTATGTCGCGTGGCCGCCCGGGTGACTGACTGCCTTGTGCCGGGCAAAAAGGCCACGAGTCCAACCAATGCCCCCTTCCTCGAACGACGGAGGCGAAGCAGTGCTACCACTGCCAGGGGTTAGGACATGTCCAGGCTGACTGCCCTACCCTCCGTCTCAACGGCGGCGCTGGCGGCAACGGTCGATGCTACAACTGCGGCCAGCCGGGTCACCTCGCCCGGGCTTGCCCTAATCCCGTCGGAGCAGGCATAGGCCGCGGTGCTCCCGTCGGCCGTGGCGGTTTCGGCGGTGGCTACGGACGGGGCGTTTTTGCCGGGGGCCCTCGTCACGCCACCTGTTATAAGTGCGGCGGTCCCAACCACTTTGCCCGGGACTGCCAGGCCCAGGCCATGAAGTGTTACGCTTGCGGCAAGCTTGGCCACATCTCACGCGACTGCACTGCTCCCAACGGCGGCCCTCTGAACACGGCCGGGAAGACCTGCTATCAGTGTGGTGAGGCCGGCCACATCTCCCGGGAATGTCCCCAGAAGAGCGCGGCTGCTGATCCCGCTGGCGGCGAGATCTCCGCTGAAGCCGAAATCCCATCCGCCACAACCATCCCCCCCGTCGCTTAAGTCGTGACCTGCGCCCACGCTACGGCTGGTTGGTTCCGAGCTAGGCCTCTTGCTTATGGCTTCATGTTTTTGCTCCATCACAGCGGCGTGCCTCTCGTCCTTCCTAATGATCGCCACCCTTGAAGGCACTACCAGTCCCCATGACTGGCGAGCCCTGGGTGCTCGATGACTCGGGGGCGGTATCTCTTGGGCAAAAATTTCGAAAACGGGCATCTTTTCACACGCATCTCCATTCCACCATGAACGAGCATTTTGTCTTTCTTTCTGGGTTTCAATGTTTGTTTGTTTTTTTTTTTTGTATCCCCGCGCATAACACCGCATCAATTCTTCTCAATCGCAAAACGCTGCGAGAGTTTTTTTAAGGCATCGGAAAGTGTACCTCCCAAAATCCCCCGACAACACACAAAAACGGAACCTGAATCGACCTTCTTCATTATTTTTTTTTTCTTCCTTTCTTTGTCACACTTATTCCCTTGGTTTTCAATCACCAGCACGACTCACGGCGCATATGATCAACTACGGCTAGAAACTCCCCTGATAAAGGCACACACACACAAACAAAAACGAAATCTGCTCTTTTATTTCGGGGCAGACATTGACCTCAGCAAGGGGGGGTGTTCCCACCGACTGTTTTGAGTTGGGGGTGGGTTTTTTGGGTGGGAATCCTAATCATCACTGTGGACATGAAAGTTTTTGTTTTCTGTCCCCCCCTAAACCCCCCTTTGTATCACGACTAGCACCCTACGAGCAAAAGAGGTGTTGTGAGCGTGTGTGCGGAAGAGGGGCGAGAGAGAGGAAGAGAGAGAGAGAACCTCATACGATGGAAGTTGGGCAAAAAAAAAACCGGGTTAGCTCTCTCCCTCTCTGCGAAACGGCTTTCGGGGAGACGGGGGGCGGAGTGAACCCAAAACGGGGAAAGAAAAAAAAGAGAGAGCCACGAATTCCACGAAACCTTTTGAGATAACCCAGACATTTTGTGAAGCCCACTCGAAACATTTTGCCTTGCGCTGTTCTTTTTTTTTTTTTTTTTTTTCTTGAGCCGCAGGTAGCGGACCCTGGACGCGCGCTCCCATGAAGAAAAAGAAATTAAAGCAGGAGAAAAAGCACCCGGGACCGCAAGGGTTCGTAGGCCAAACGAAAAAATCTACGACGGAAGCATGTTGAGTGGGAAAGACAAAAACCGTGCGCGGACGTTGGATCAGATCCCCGTGTCGGATTCGGATCGAGTCGGGCTGGCGGGGGGCGGCGGCGAGAAGGGAAAAAAAGATAATAAGTATACCCAGGTAGCTTAATGGACAAAGTGTTTGAGTCCCTTTGAAGAATTGAAGTATCCGAGGAAAAAAAATAAAACATATATAAAAAAAACACACTTCTCTCTTACACTCTCTTATTCGCTGGATTGTGAATTGGGGATTTTTTCAATGTGAAGTGGAGGATTCTGTAGTATATTCTCGGCTGCTGAATTGAGGATCTGGGAAACTCATATTCGGGTTTCGTTCACAAAAGACGCATCGATCCGCCTCCCTCCCCCCTTAGACCAGATGCTCAGTAGGACAACAGTCTTTTCACAACATTACGCACATTGTATCAGAACCGTCGCTCGGAGCGAACTGCTCAGAACCCGAGGACCCGAGGACCTACCAGATTAACGTAGATACTCGCTGGTAGTAGCCATGGAGCGTCTGCTATTCCTTGCCTATTTCGAGAAGGACACCCAAAAGATAACCCAGCAGAGCAGCAGTAGGGAGTAGAGGGAAGTATTAGTTGTCTTCCATATTGACTGTCGACGCTCGGCAAACACGGAAGCTATTGGCCATACCGCGTCCCCCAATAGGCACCGTGTCAGTCGTACATGCGTGATTATGGAATCCCATGCTCTTTTTTTGTTATTTTTTTCGTAAGATCGTCGTCCTCTTGTTGAACTCCAAATGGCAGCCACCCAGCCAATCCTTGGCAACCGTCTATTCCCACAATTCGTATCATACAAGCCAGGCGTTATCGCTCACTCGCTTCGTCATGCTCTCGTCATGAGTAGTCCGGGTTGCGATCGTGAGTTGTGCTCTCCCCCTCCTTTCCTTTTTCTGTTGGATCGCCTTTTTTTTATGACCTGAGGAGGTAGTTATTAGGCGTGCGTTCAAGCCGTCGTGATCGTGGTTTATTTCTTATTTTTCCTCTTCTCGTTCTTTCTCCGAGTGGTGGATGGGGGATTGGGGCGGTTAAGCTTACGGGGGTAGCAGGAATTCGCTCCAGGGGCCGGCGAAGAAGGCGATAGCAGCCTGGGACACGAGGGTTAGAGCGCAAGACAATCAAACATACTGAAATTCCGTAGAACTGGGGTGTGGCGGATAAGAACGTACACCGAAGACTGCTACGCTTCTGACAACAGACGCATTTTCGGGGGAGGTCAGAGCACTGTAAGTCGAGGAGATGAAGCTCTTTTGGGGAGCGCGAGAACGAGGCTCGCCGGCTAACCTCTTTGGCGCCATGTTTTGCGGTTTAGGAGTATGACGGTCGTTTATGGGACTCTTGGCTGGTCAATTTGAAGGCCGTGGCGGTACCTGTCTGTACCTGATGTTGAATGGGAATAATTGCTGATTGTTGATGGATAGATGGGATGAGGGACCTTGATGAACTGAGGGATGAAAAGAAAATCAAGCATCTCCTACAGTACTACTACGGATATGTACATAACTACAAGGCGGCGAACTATCGATAAGCAGCAAGCAGCCACTATCCAGTTATTGTATTTAACATCATCGGATTGCGTCACCGTCAAGCGCTCGAGCACCGGCACATGCTCGCATTCCTTCTCTACTGAGGTTGTCTATTTACTCCTGATAACCACCTGACATCGGACGCGTTCCAATCTTCCGCTGTTTGATTTGAAGCTGTATTATACTGTACATATACCTCTGTTCTTCCTAAATCAGATATATCCGGCAATGACGGGAACGCCTCAAATCAACCGTCCGAGCTCTAACGGCCCCTTCCCGTCGCAAACCGCTCTACCCTCACCCGCGCCGAGTACAGCATCAAGCCGCGTCGCTGCTCTATTACCACACCCGCGTTCCAAGCCTCTAGCCCCGGGGTCGAGAAAAGAGGACTACGCTCGCGACTATGTTGCGCGGAAACTCCTGCACATATCACGGCGTTATGTCAAGAAGTTTGGCATTCCGGATCCCGCCGACGAAGTCACGGGTTATGAGAGCATGGACGAAGTCTGCCGTGACCTTGAAGAGGTTGTAGACGTGCTATGGTTCTCAGGGACCCGTATGCTCACTCCCTCTGTTACAGCTCCCTCGCTTGCATCTCCTCTTCTAACGAGCCGTCTATGTACATAGCAAGCCTTCAGATTCCTTACCTCCTCAACGTGGCGCTCGCCTTCAACACTTACCTCCCCTCTTTTCCGCCTTCACCCCGATCCACCTTCGCCTTTCTTCGGAAATTAGACCATTGTTTTGCGAGTCTACTTGTTGGATACGACGTGAAGACAAAGGATCCGCTGCCGGGTTTCTCCTCGACGGTCGACAATAGCACGAAGTTGAGATTTTCGCGGACAGACATGGTGCGCTGTAAGAGTTTGGCCGATGAGACTCGTATGCTCGTCGCTATGGTAGTGAGTGGCGAGGTAGATGTTGATGATGCTGATGAGGAGAGTGCTGCGGAGCGCCCTACACAACGGGGTTCAGGGGCTCGTAGTAAATCCGTCGACGCTGCAGACTCGACGTCGAACAGCCCCCATGAGGTCGGTATGGTGAAAACTGAGGAGATTGAGACCGATGACGACGAACTTGATCTCCGTCTTACAGATGAGAGCCCTACGCCTCCTACCAAGCGAAAGGCCGATGAGATGGCCGATGATATCGTCATGACCGACCAAATATCAGAGCCCAAGCGTATAAAGGCCGAAGACGAAGAAGATTCCATCGTGGGCCTCAATAATATCGAATCAGCTGATACAAGCGGAGATCCACCGAAGGATAGTGATAAGGGACAGTTTCATTGGGCCTTAGAAGATGACGACTCAGATGATGAGGATCGGCCTAGTGGTGCTATGCCCATTAACAAAGGAGCCCCTCCATCGCCGCCTCAGCCCCCTGATCTCGACGTCGTCAGAGACGATGACCACGGAATGAAAGGCAACGATGCGAACGAAGAGGATGAGTTAGGCGAATACGAAGATGAAGATGAAGACGAAGACGAAGAATTGCAAATGAATGTAGGGAAAGTATATCAGAAGACACTTGTTCAGCTTGGCCAATCTTTAGGCCAATCTATATTAGACGACTGACGTCTATCCGGCTCGGCACCGACCAAATAATAACTGGAATAAATGAATACGCACGCCATGCAACGTCATTAGTACCAGAGTCTAATAAGTCGCTGCTATCTGGATTGCGGGTGCCCGTACTGGCTACTGCGTGCTGCGGTTAGTTAAAGGGGTGTACAATCTGGTGTACAAGGCAGCGGACATGTAGGGACAGCATGCCTGGAATCCGTCAGTCTCACCAAGACAAATTTAAGAGGTCTCCCTGTTAACCGGCGGGAAAACACCATATTCGACATCGAATCGGGTCGCACCATCGTCATCCCGCTCAGTCTTGTTCCATGATCACGGTTCCGGGATCCGCATCTACTTCTTTTCTCACCCTCCCTTCCATTATGGGATGGCTGGGACAGAGACTGGCTGTGAGCGGTCCGATTGCCTAAGTCAATTAGCTCACGATAAAATGTGCGCCAGGAAAGCCTTGTCCAGATAAATGGAACGGCCGTTGAGAACGACCCTTAGCACAGCAGGGAAATCTTAGTCCTTGGCGGCATTGAGAAGCTCGACTAGACGAGGTCAGTACACGACAACCTCGAGCTCATATATCAATCCAATTTGAGGTGAACTGGTAGAGCTATACTCGACATCAAGGTGTCTTGCTAGCACCCTACTTGGCCTGATCGGTGACTCTTCAATCCGTACCCCAGCCAGCACGCTTCAATCTAGGTGACCCAAAGCGCTGCCCATTTTCTGCGAAATTTCGGTGTTGACGATGGTGAGCCCGTCGTTTCCCTCTCACTCTCGCCACGCTTCATCTACATCGTTGAAATCGTCCGCCGCCCTGGAGTGGTCAGTACGGGAATTATTCCGAACGAAGAGCATCAAGCGTATATCGAATCGTATACGATGAGAAAGTTGTGGGAGTAGAGTAAGATGGGAACGGAAAATCTATTATACCGGGACTCCCGCTGCCGCCTTCAGTAGGTGATCCCATAATGGTGGGCTAACGTGGTTTGAAATGTGCGACGGCTGATATGGATTGGCACAACGATAGAGGATTCGTGCCAACCAACTCACTGGTCGGCGACCAGATGATCGATCGGTCGAAGCGATCAATCACTCGGCGACCAGCTCGTACAACCACATTATATGATCGTGCCAATCAATTCGAAAGTCTTAATTGATACGTGATCGAATCCGATGACTGGCGCCAATGGCTCACCGACAATTAATGCAAGCCTTTCCGTATTCTACCTCCCAACGGAAAAACGCCCGCTGGGTTTCCTTTGTAACACGTAGGGCAGGGAGGGACCGGAGGGTTTTCTTGGCTGATAGATAGAACTTCCCTACCTCGTAATTTTTGTCCGCCATGATATGGGAATTAATGAGGGGTCGCGTCCAGTTGCGAGGCATTCCCAAATATCATAATAGCATGGAGAGGTGAACATCGACTGTCAAGTGGCTTGTCCCGTGGGTTGTGACTTACGGTCACTTTGAGATTGCATCGCACCGACTCGACCTCCCACTTCACCGCCATATAGAACGAGAATTCTCGAGGGCTGTCTAGAGTTTATCTATTTTCCCGAGTACGTCGCGAGCATGGCACGATTTGCAGCAATGTGTCTCTCGCATGGCCTTTCATTGGCCCTGTGCAGACCGATAGGAACAAAAGACATCTCGAAATCAAAGTCTCTATCTACCCAATCAAACCCTCATATGGTCCTATAGATTGTTGATTGACGGGAGACCAGGTTACTGGATGTAAAATAAGAGGCTACCGGAGTGCGCAATACGTATAATTCAGCTAAGGTAGACTTGGGCCTCGCGGCAAAAAGAGTTCCCTCTTTAGTCCGGACTTATGACCTATACAATCTACATATCTACGTAATGACCAAAGAGAATCGACTCTGCGAGTCTTCCGGTCACGGGGCCTGGAACGAACGACAGCACGGTGCGATTTGTTCATTTATGGGCGCGTGCCGCGGCCGCGATTAGGAGGCCCTTGATCCATTTCCGTCGACATTATCGGTAGGGGAGCCGGTCACGGGGGTTCAAACTACGTACGTCGTGCGTTGACGACTGAGTCGCAACTGGGGCCTAGCCCATGGCCGGCATGAAACGCGTACGTGGCAGGGCCCACGACGTAAGGGGGCCCCCCCCGGTACGGCATACATAATTGGGAAATTTTGTCTGTAGACCGCCCAGCGGGACATTGTGTCAGGTCAGATTTGCATTCGAGGTCATAACCGTGATATCCGTATGCCCGGCTCTTATGGTCTTTTTGCCTACGTTTTCTGTATCGCCAGCGAAGCATCTGGTCATCTTCTTGTTGGAAAGGGCGGCGTTGTTATCTCGATAGGTCCTGGCGCTTGCTTGGCTGTCAACTTGTTGATGATCTATCAAGTTATGGAGGGCTCCTGTCTATATGGTTTCTTGCTACGGTCCCTTGATGCATAGTGGAGGTGTATTGAACTGCGAGGAGTACATACCGGATCACACCGGTTTAGGGAGTTAGATAGGCTGATCTCGAGCTTCGATCGTCGTGCTTCTGTAGGCGAAACATGGCCCTGGCTCGGCAGCCGATATAGAGCACGTTGATCAACTAACCGGAATCACAACGAGTTCCGTGGCTGCACCGCACAAGCTCCGTTTACTCAAAATGGCTTGATCTCCCTTTGCTGCGTGAATTACAATGATGATTTATTGTAGTCGGAGCGAGATAATTTTCTCTCGCGCATTGGCCCAGGCCAAGGAGATATTGGGTTTTCGTGAGGTTGTCGTAAAACGCTATTCTGCTCCCATGTTATTTCTTAGCAGTCCCCATATAATACAGAACCCCCAACACAGTCTTTCGGATTAATAAGGTCAAGAAGATACAATGATTTTTTCAAAACGCCTGGGTTTCATACATGACCACCGGATATCTCATAACTCCACGCCATGTTCCCGTAGTCGCGAGAGCGATTGGACGTAGTGGAATCTACCACCTGATGACTTTCTGTGGGAAGTATTCATCGATCAGCTCGAGGTAGTAAGGCTTAAGTTCTTCGATGTTCGGGAGGCCGTCACTCTTGCTGTATAGGTCGTATGGGTTAAAGGCGCGGACGGCCTCTAGCATCTTTTGGTCGTGTTCGTTCATGAACTCTTGATAAGCACCCTCCTTGTGCCAGGGGTAGAAGGAGTGATACCTGATCATGGCCAGTGCCTCGGGAGGTAGCGTGGACTGATTTTTGACGATGTTGTAGAGGTATTCGTCGTGGCCCCATGACAGCATCATGTTCTCTAGACCGCACCCGGGGGAGTAGATACCGTACTTGGTGCTGTATATGGGATCGCTTTTGTCAGGGTTGTCGGCGAATGATCCGGGGTAGACGATGCGCTCGTCAAAAGCACAGCCGACGGGGAACGTGTCGCCGACAACATCCCACTGGCCTTCGGACCCGTAAAAGAATAAGAGTTTGCCAAGGTCGTGAATTAGACCAGTAAGCTGCATCCATCGAGGCTTGCCGTCCTTGCGGATGGCTTCGGCGGATTGGAGCAGATGCTGGATCTGGGACAGGTTGGTGTCGGGATCGGATTCGTCGATTAATGTGTTGAGCTTCTCCATGGCTTCCCAGATGGTCATCTCCTCCCGCTTCTGGAAGCGGAAGTTATTTCGCACCTTCAGGTTGTAGGCGACGGTTTGCTTGGTGTGCTGCTCCTTGTAGAACTTCTTCACGCTGTCACAAGCGTCTTCGAACTGACGGAACTTTGTCTTCTCCTTCTCATCGTCGAATTTGGACTTGGAGTTCCACACCTCCTGCTGACTTTTCAGCTGGTCCTTCAGTACATTGACATTGTCAATCCGGTCTGAGGTCGCCTCAAGTTCTCGGCCATCACGGCTGACGGGGCCATCGATCAGAGCACCGGGTGCCATCGTGTGACGTTGATTCGAAGGTAGTGTCTGATGTTTTTCTTGTGGGAAGGATGGCCAAAGACACTCCTGGTAGATGAAGATGGAGTCGATGCCGAACAAGATGACTCTCCAAGCTTTTATATTTTCCAGTAGCTTGAAATATATTTCGAGCTATGGGTACGTATACGCAAGCAAGCAAGCAAGCTTTAGGAGACCTCATGATCCACTTTGATATTGGTAGTATGAAGTATAAGACGAATGAGGTGAAAACCGCCGACTTACACCTAGCTTGTCATTTCCTGGCCTTTGGACCGAGACTACGAGCGTCTCCACCTCCCCAAACATGTGGACCACAGAATGTAGGTGAATGGTCAGCAGCGTAAGAAGTGGCAAAAATCCCCGACAAAGCTGCTATTTTCACATGGCCTGCTAGGTCGCGCAGAAAACGGGACTTGACGACCGGGGCCCTATCATCAAGCAGGCCTAGATTCTGTCAAGGCGCAGGGGAAAACGGCCATGCCCCGAGCCGTTTCTTGATAATACCGCCGGTCATGACACGTCTGCGAGGACTAAAATGCTGTCCTTCCTTTCGGGAAAGTGAGCACTATATCGGGAGGGCCATTCAATCGTGAGAACCTGATGCCCACGCCCTCATTAGTTGCTGCTGTATCGCTGCCGTGGGTCGTGCATGAGCTGTCTCCGTCTTCCTGAGGAATTCAGCTAAAGCTTCTTGGTCACTTTTCTCGCTGAAATGATCCCCGACTATCAACATTACTATTGGTCAGATATCTCGCCTCAGTGATCCCGATATAAGAAGCTTACACATGGCAATGCCGATGCAAGCTGTGAACATGGCTGGTGGTGTCCATTGATTGCTGATCCCAAGTCCGCACAGCTCTCGCATGAGTGCCTCGATACGTTCCTTCGCCCGATTAGCAACCACATGTGCCAGGATTCCCGTATACCAGTATGGCTCACCGTCATTCGTCGTGTCGCTTCTCGCCGGGTTGTCCCGACGCGAGGGATTGAAGGATTGAACTGCACCAGAAACAGTTGAGCTAGGAGGTGGTGCTGAATTCCGAGAACTAATATTGACCGTTAACGCACTTAAGCATGTTGTTGGCCTAGGATGAACAACTCACTATGGCAACTAGATCCATGCCAAATTTCCGGGAAAGTTCCCGACTCTGCTCCGTCCCTATAGAAGAAAGGATTGAAGGAGGGAGGTCTCGCCCGAGTCCAGTTTTCCACGGCGTCGTTAAGCGCGGCCCATCGCTGAGTGGTCAGAGGCGTGTCGCCGAAACAGGAATTTAAAACATCGGCGAGGACGATGATGGCCCGATTTGACCACGTATAGTCATCTGCCGGCTCTAGCGATCGGTCCACAATGAAGTCGTCTAACTTCAGTTTCACACGCTGTTGGGTGAGGATCGCAATATATATCTCCTGCCGAAGTCCTACCCAGAAAGAGGCTGCGCTTAAGCTGCCGGGGACCATATGCTGATCCCCGGCGTTGACAAAAGCGTGAATGCCTAGGAGGTGGCTGTAATTATCTTGGCCCGTGAGGGAACCTGTTGTCCTGATTAATAGACCGCGTCTATTAGGATCTCACTCCTTACCATCCATTTCCTCGAGCATGCGAAGAATGATTGTCGCCGCAAACAGATTTTCGTCTGCGACAGCAGAAGAGTGGTTCATCATGGGTATGAGGTACTTGAGGCATTCATCGTGATACCTGTTTGATGCCAGCGGATCGAAGTCGGTGGTGTGGCTAAGATGTCTCGCGGCGATGGCGAATATTGCATTCAACAGAGTATGACGAGTGGCGGCTCGCTCAGGAACGATCAACTCGAAATGCCTAAGCGGATCACAACAATCCAGCTGCCGCTGCGGTTAGAGGATGCGAGGAAAAGGAGTCACGTATTTTCCTACGCAGTCGGTTTGGTACTTACACAAATAGCTATTTTTTCAATGTAATGACGAAACAGAATAGCCTCTGTTCGGGTTTTCAGAGGTAAGGCAGCCATCCCACAGACCACGCTTCTACGAGATGGCGCGTGTGAACCCAGACTCTGCTGTGAAGGCGGTGCAGTCCGTAGCAGTTTGAGGTCCAGCCCCTTCTGGCGGTCGTCGTTTCGCGGGCAGGAATTAGCATCATTTATCAAGGGGCCTAATGTTGAATACAGAGCGCCCCTGCCGGGCGAGCGTGTTCGCGACACCGCCTCGGTTGACGATTGATCCAGCTGTGCACTTCTTTGGTCATCACTCGAAATCAAGGCTGAAATTCCGGATGAGTGGGACTCGGGCCTATTGAGGAGTCTGTCACCGAGACGGAGGTATTGTTGAGATACACTGTCGTCGAGGGAATCCCCGGCCATCAGATACGGAGTCTCGTCCACGTAGATCACTATTGAATTCCTTAGCGGGATTGTCTGGCCGGTAGTCCACGGGCTGGGGACGTTACATCTTCTTGGCAGCTGAAGCCACTTCTGATGCTTGCCAAACTTGCTTCCTGTGGAAGAGTTAGGATCCGAAGCTATCCTTAGGAGCAGAACGAGGTCAATTTGCCTTTGCCGGATTTGAATTTGAAGGAGAGCTTGCACTCGCGGCCCGCGCGAACGCATCGGCCACACCTTGGCGTCTCGCGATCACCTGTTCATTCCACCGATCAATAGGCTTGAAGGCAACTCGAGGTTTGTTTGTTACTGGGACGTCACATACATTTCAGGTGATATTGACGGCAGGTTACGCTGTCATTAGCAATACAAGGTTAGCAATTGCAAAAAAAGATGTGAAGTCAACCTTCACGATCAGGAAAGAATCCGAATCAGTCGTTTTAGTGCCCCGTTCTTCTCGATTATAAATGTACGCATGATCGTTACCAACCCGGGCGCAACGCAGGGACACGAAACTTCTCGAAATGAGAGCTACGAGGCAAAAAGTGGCACCGAGATGTCGACATGGAAGGATCAATGAAATATACGGCCTCCAAAAGCATGCGAGGAACCTACCATGGTGTAGCCAATAACCCAGGCTGGTTGGGTGAGGGCATTCGCAACGTTGTCTGTCAATCGATGTTTTCGATATGTTTCCCCGGGAGCTACCTCGATGGCACTCCAGCTGATCCAGACAAACAGAGACAAAGCAGGCGAAAAAGGAATGGGAACTTGTAGGCATGCGGTTAAACTCACCGCCCCGGCGACTCTCTCAAAAGATGAGTTCTGCTAACATTATCATCGCCGGCAGAGAAATGCACTCGCTGTTCAGCAGGTACGGTACTTCGTACGTTGATCCACTGAAATTCCGCATTGCCGCGTAGCGTATCCCGTAGGAAATTTATGCTGCCGAGCTGGCGGGTTATTAGTAATAAAGGGCCACGATGTTCGTGTCTCCAGAGGGTATCTGGTCAGACAAGTAACCCTCCCTTCGAAGGAACAAGTCGGAATTCGTATTCGCTATAGTGTAGAGGGGCAGAGCAAAGCCCTCAGTAACGTTTAGTTATCCGGTAGCCGGCCTCGCCTTGTAAAAGCCGACGTCTTTTTCTTCTTGTTCGGCCACCCGGCCCATTCAAGCATATCGTGTCGGGGTATCGGGCCATCGCGATCGTAGGCGTGATGACACCCCTGGATGGCTGAACACCACCTAAAAGGTAAGCCGAATAATGGGGTATCGACACTACCTGGGTAGGTATTTATTACGATAAATCGTGCACTACCAACGCTGTCTCTAGCTCTGAGCATCACCCCGAGTCGTTCCCAATCCAAGTGACTTCCAAGGTTGTCTCTAGATAGTCCCTACATGTAACTAGAAACTATACCGTAATTACAACACCCTATCTAGTCCAGGGCAAGTCTAACATCCAACAACTGCAACAGAACGAAGGATGCGCGAATATCATGACCTACCTATCTAATAAAACAATGTTTTACATAGAAGTTGTCTTCCACGACCTCCCGACGCGACTATATGAATTATAGCGATATGATATCCCAGGACTACCATTCATAGCCAGACCCATAGCCATCATAACGCGGTCCCGCGATCTTCCAAGTTCCAACTAGGTAGAGATTTTAGCAGGTCTCCATCCTTTCATTGCCAGGCCTTCATGGCCGCTATAATACGTAATTAGAAGTTAGTTGTACACTAGATACACTCCGCCGGTGACCCCGTACAATAGAATAGGTGTCTAGATTACTATTACGGAATAACTGAATAGAGACTCAGGACTGCGATAATCTGTCGGCTATGCATTTCCAATGTAATTGTGTCTTCTACGCAATATGTATTCCGTAGTCTTCCCCGCAAACTCCATCTCCCCTACTCCTATATTGGGGATGGTCAGAGAAGGCCGAGAACAAGGGTCTCTCTCGCATTCGGCAAATCAGCAAGCGGCAACTCTTGTCTTCTGTGCATGACTTATTTTACTAGGGACATACCTGGAAGTTACCTGTTCTCTAGTGCGCCCGTGGTCAACTCGGCTGTCCTGCCGAAGTTCTGGGGAATCTGTCTACCTATTGTATCTTACCCCTTCACTCTCCCGCAAAATTTTGTCTTTGGTCAGCTGTGGCTCACACTCTCTTTCTCTACCTCCCTATTCCGCCCACCCTCTCCCCCTTCCGCTCTCTTTCCCTCATCCTCTGCTGAATGACGGCCTCGACGTCCGAGCCAGCAGTACAGGCACGCACAGTACGGTAGTGTCGATGGCGACGGATATGGACGAGAAGCACCCCGGGCTTACGGTCAGCAATGATGAAAAGCCATCATCTGAGCTGCGGGCCTCAGCCCCCGCCAACGAATCGGAGGAGAACAACGAGCTGGGGAAGAACAGCACGGACGACCTGATCCGCAATGCCCGCCTGGCCACCGAGAAGGAGCATAGCATGAGTCTGCTGCAGGGCATCAAGCTATACCCAAAGGCTATCGGGTGGAGCATCCTCATCTCCACGTGCATCGTCATGGAAGGTTACGATGTGTCCCTCATCAACAACTTCTACGGCGATGCGGACTTCAACAGGAAGTATGGAAAGCCCTTTATCAATGCCCAGGGCGTGACGGAGTACCAGGTCTCGGCAGCCTGGCAAGCGGGACTCAGCAACGGTCCCGTGGTGGGCGAGATCATCGGCTTGCTGATCAATGGATATGTCTCTGAGAGGTTTGGATACCGGTATACGGTCATCACTTGTCTTGCGCTGATTGCAGCCTTCGTGTCCATATTCTTCACAGCGCAAAATATCATCCAACTTCAGGTAGCTGAGATACTATGCGGTATTCCGTGGGGGGTCTTCCAGACTCTTACCATCACCTATGCTTCTGAAGTCTGCCCCGTCGCTCTCCGTGGCTACTTGACAACGTACATCAACGCCTGCTGGGGCTTCGGCCAACTCATCGGGATTGGCGCCATCGTCGGGAATAGCTGGCGGGGTGATCAATGGGCATACCGAATTGTGAGCGTGCCCCGGGCCCTATCTAGAATGTACGGCGCATCGCAGGTGGACTGACAGTCTGTGTAGCCGTACGCGCTCCAGTGGATCTGGCCATTGCCGCTTATCATTGGGATCTTCCTGGCGCCCGAAAGCCCATGGTGGCAGGTCCGACGTGGTCGGGTAGACGAAGCAAAGAAGTCGTTGCTTCGCCTGACCAGTCTGAATCGCGAGACAGACTTCGATGCCGACGAAACCATTGCGATGATGGTGCACACCACCGCTCTGGAAGCCCAGGTCAGATGAACACGCCAACACCCAAGAAGCCCTTATATTGACGCTTTACAGATCACAAGGGGTGCTAGCTACTGGGATTGCTTCAAGGGAGTCAATCTACGACGCACGGAGGTATGCTGGCGCTGTCATCAGTAATACCCCGGTTATGAAACCCGCGAGCTGACCTCTTCAGATCGTCTGCATGTGCTGGGCGATTCAGAACCTCAGCGGCAACAGCTTCTCGAACTTCTCAACCTACTTCCTCGAGCAGGCGGGACTGAGTCAGAACGAGTCATACTACTTCGCCCTCGGCCAGTATGGAATCAACAGCGTTGGGGTGTTTGGCGCCTGGGCGTTGCTTACGTGGGGTTTTGGACGGAGGTAGGTGAACCGCGGTCCAATGCCGGTTGACGTTTGATATTAACCGACTCCTTAGAACTCTCTACATTTCCGGTCTCGCGGCGCTGTTCCTCATCCTGCTGACCCTTGGATTCCTCCGCCTTCCTCCGGACCGAAACGCAGCTTCGTTGGCCACTGGGTCCATTCTCCTGATCTGGGCGCTGATCTATCAACTGACTGTTGGCACCGTATGCTATTCGTTGGTCGCGGAGCTTTCTACCAGGCGATTGCAGATTAAGACCGTCGTACTCGGACGAATCTTATAGTAGGTCCCATGCTCTATTCTACGTAAACGTCTTGATCTGATCTGGGATAGCAACATCGTGAGTATCGTCGCCGGCGTCATCACGCCGTACATGGTCAACCCCACCGCGTGGAACTGGGGCAACTATGCCGGGTTCTTTTGGGTAGGTCTAAGATACCGGCACTTTGATGGCATGATTACATTACTAAAGTGTGCCCTTAGGCCGGATCTTGCTTCCTTTGCTTGATCTACACGTACTTCCGGGTCCCGGAGCCCGCGGGACGAACCTTTGCCGAACTGGATTTGCTATTTGAACAGGGAGTCAGTGCTCGGAAGTTCGCTTCGACCACGGTTGATGTGTTCGCCGAGGCGGTTCACGGCGAGGCGCTTAGTCAGTATCAACACCAGATCGCCATCCCGGGTGCAGAGCACGGGAAGATGCCGTAAGGCCTTCGAACGAAAGCTCTCTTTCGGTGTCACGAAAGAACCGGCTTGTTGTCCTGGGCAGCCCGATGAATGAATTGCGGACATGGAGCATATGTATGTGTATATATGAAAACTTGATACCCAGATACGAATATGGATTTCCCACACCACTGTGGCATTAGATAGTATATTCCGTTATGACCGTAGGGCCTCAAAGTGCACTCAATGGGGCCCTTTTCTTGGTGCTTTAATCAACAGTGCCGCCCGCCATCTATCCATCGAACGATCCGAGGCTCTATCTAGCACCTCGAGCATCTTGAGGTTGGTTGGGTATTAGCACGTTTCCAAATGCTCCCTCTCATGGGAAGCAGGAGGGTTGAGACACAGTCTCGATAGGTACCTCCAGCAATTACTATCGCCAACTTTTATACACGATCGCATCCAACTGCGTCATCTAGGACGATGAGACGGCTGAGTTGGATTGTATCAAGAATTAGCGGGATGCTGGATGGACGCCGCCAGGATCCTGTCTACCTACACCATATCCTCATTTGCGAAAAGGACGGCTTGTCTCATTGCTTTTCTACGCATTTCCGCAAAATAGCACCGAGTATGAAGCAACTCATGGGTAATATAGGATAGAAGATGCGCCTTGGGGCGTTTCGCCTTCCTTCGTAACAAAGTGGAATTAGCATGTATTTCTAGGTGATGGGTAAGGTAGACAGGGTGTTCACGGACCATTGCTTCACGGACCACTTCTAGGACACTTACAAGCCCGACTTTCTACCGGTCACCGCTTGTTTTCATTCTGTGTTATCTTTGCCACCGTGACCTTTCAGTAGGAGAAAATATAGTCGTTGTAATCGTCTTTTTTCGCTCTTCGCAGTGATGGCAGCAACACCTGTTGAATTGCGCGCACGCGCCGCTCTTCGTGATATACAGCTTGGTATGCCCGTCCGGGCTGCTTCCCGGAAATGGACTGTATCCCGGTCATACTTAAACCGTCGCCTAGAAGGCATTCCCACCAGAAAAGAAACCAATAGGGACCGGCAAGCTTTGTCTCCCTTCCTAGAAGCTCAATTAGCAAAATGGGCCGTCGGCCAAGCTAGGTTGGGCTTTGCACCGGCATTAGTGAAGTTCAAACACATGGCGCAACGGCTTCTTAATGCTTCAGGGACGTCGTTTTCACTCGGTCAACAATGGCACCTTCGTTTCGTCGAGCGAAACGAAGCAGTCAAGGTCGCGCGCGCGAAAATCATCAATTATAGTCGTGTAAACGGTGCGACAACGACAAATATCAACATATTTTTCGACCGACTTGATGCCCCTGAGTTGAAAAACATTCCCCCTGAACGATTCTACAATACGGACGAAATGGGCATGGGACAGGGAGTTGGAACTGACCATTGGGTAATTGCGGACTCGGCTACTCGTACGGCACTTAAAAAGGATGTTGACAGAGGGCAATGGATCACTGCTTTAGAATGTATCAGCTGTGATGGCAAAGTGCTACCGCCACTGCTTATTTGTCATATACGGTAGTAGAGCCGGACCGGCCCTAGATCGGCCCCGGTTCGGCTGGGAATCGCCGTCATTCTTAGTCATCTACGGCCGTGATATA
>MU279809.1:101358-178390 GCA_022385655.1 Xylaria intraflava | reverse complement strand
GCTAAGCGATAAATGCATATGCCTACTGGTGCGAAGTTCTAATGTATATGCATATAAGTAGCGCGCCGCAGCTGGTCTGAGCCCGCTGAGATAACCATCCACCATGCCGGCCATACTCACTCACATTCTTCCAAGTTTGTACTCTACACTGGCATCCCGTAAGATGCCAATACGGACTCTTACAAAGGGAGCGACTTGATATTTGTACCCTGGAATTGGGTTAGCCGTAGAATTCCCATTCCTACAGCTATGCACAACCTTCTGAACCACTAACCTCACAGCCGTTATCGACGTGTGCGCCACGAGCGACACCACAGTCATAGATGATGATTCTCTTTCGCTACAGGCGAGAAAATCGTGAGGCGACTTCCTTTTCTTACCGGTTCTAAGTCCATGAAATATATCGCCACAGATTCACCATGGCCAATCCGCGACGCCCAGAAAAATCCACGGCCACCCAAAGGTTTCAGAGATTCTCCGGCACATGCTCGATGATATATGGACAAGTCATTATAACTGCCTCAAGAATTTCGCGATGCATTCGTTAGCAACATAATGGCCTTCTTTTACAGGAAGATTACCAACGTCATCGGTCGATATCCGAACGGGGGATCTCGCTAGTTATCCCTTAAAGCAGGCCGCTTTTTGGATATCCGTCGGTCGAACTCCTTGGTTTTCGCACCCATGATTTCGGACTATCAACCGTCAAAAGAGGCTCGCTGCTAACTAGAATCTTCGAAGCAATTGAGGGCGCCGGAAGAATATCGATTTAAAACGTCAGCAAGGTCCTAGGTTAACCGTATGATTCCCAACTCTGCCGTTAGCCTTCAGCTTCCCTTCAGCACCACAATCACGCTCCTGTTACACATATAAGGTCCGGACTGAGATTATGGCATTACTGCACTACCATAATCACACTATATCAGATCTCTATGTCCTCCAGCCGTGATGTTTCTCCCGCAGCGCCTGCTAGCCCGTCAATGCTCTGATTACACGCCTCAGGCGACCCGTCTTTTGCTCATCTGCGAGCACACCAAACGGGCCGAGCGGAATTGACCCAACTGGGGCGCGAAGAGGCTGCGGGCTGTTCTTGGGAAATAAAGAGCCCGATGTGTCTCCGCCCTCCGCAGATGCTCCCTGACCCGTCACCCCAAGCGCCAGTAGAGCGTAATGCCCACCCACGACTGGCCGAGCCCTGAACGCGGTGTTATCGACGTACCCGCCGGTTCCCGTGCACTCGTACAGATCCCCAAACGGCCCATCGGTGGTCGTCTCGTTAAGCCAGTATGCAATTGCGTTGATGAACAGCCTTCGCGTGGCCCCCTGACACGTGGCCGCCGTCCAGATCTGCCAGTCGGTCTTCGCGTAGGCGTGGCGGCTATCAAGGGGCGTCCCGTAGAGTTGCGAGACCGCGGGATACCAATTTGATTGCATGGTGTATAGCTTCTCGTCCACCAAGCCCATGTTTAGCAACTTATCGAAATACTACCGGCAGAGGTCAGCAACTTATCATCTGGAGCATGATATGAAAGGGTTCTCGTACGATATTATAGAGCAGGCCCCAACTTGAACGCCACTGGTATGCTAACATCGTGTGCCTATGGCTGGGGTCAATTGCCAAAGATTCCCATTGGCTATAGTACGATTTGGCTTTATCGGCAAAGTCGGACGCGTCAGCAGTCTGGTTAGCCACGGTAGCAACATAAGACATGGCTTGCAAGCCCACAATGCCTTTGATTGCCAGATTGCTCTGATTTAGCAGCGCGCCGGCAAAGTCGTCGGTGCTAAGCTGGGCTGCCGGAACCAATGTCGAATTAATCAGATAATGAGCGAATCGGCCTAGGAGACCATAACGACTCGTCAGCCATTCAGCATCGCCGGTGAACTTGTAGTAGGCATAACTCATCAGGATGAAATCGGCGCTTTCTTCTACCGGCATGGACTCCTCGCCACCTTCAGCATGGCCCGTTGCGTTGGGAAAGTGAGTGCCAAGATCGTGAATGCAGTAGTCCTTGGTATAAAGCGCTCCTTCTTGGTAATCGGCTAAAGGCTGGAGAGCATACCGGAGCAGATTTGGGTTGGCGTACAGGAAAAATGGCGCCGCCGGGTATAAGACATCCACCGTGTTCACGTTGCCGTTACTGGAGATCTCCTTTTGGAAAACTAGGGGATCTGAGCTATTCGCATTCGGGTCCTCAGCGAAGACGTAGCCACCCATTATCTGACGAGCCGACAGAGCAACAATCGAGTAGTACGACTGAGCTTCTGAGACGAAGGGGATGGCTATGCCGGTCCAGTTGGTTGGATCAAGGAATCCATCATCCGTTGTGCTGTCAAAAACGAACGCCTGGCCGTATTGGTCTGTCCCGTTCGTTGGCATAGGAGGCGGGGCCGATGTTGGGCTGCTGGAGACCGGAGTTTCCTTGCCCTCGTAAAATTTATTTATGTCGGCTTGAAGCTGTGCCTCAAATTCGGCTCCCATCATCTGTACTGTGCCATAGTCACCCCAATGGAAACGTATCATTGTGTGTAGGTCGCCATAGCATTTTGACCACCAGGGCCTGAGCTCCTTTAGGCCATCTTCTGTGACGTACTGCACGATTGGATCCTGGGTGGATCCAAGGGTATATCTGACCGAAGTTTCATTGACGACACCAAAATCGTGGACAAAAGCGCAAACAAGCGGTTGGTCGGCGCTAGACGCGAACGCGGTCGCATTGGTTGCGCTGTGGTCCGGAGAGAAGCCCGAGCGTACAGAGCTCGCTGGTCCATATTCGAATGCGAACGAGCTGGCGCCAGAAGGGCTTGTGCTATAGGTGAAATTGCCCCATTGTGGAAGCTCCTCATTTTCGACGAACACAAACTCGTTGTGCCGGTGCTGTATCCACGTGAAAATATCGTTGGGAGCGACGTTAGTTGCGCTCGTTGCATTGTAAACTGCGCCGTTTTTTGTAAGTTGCCCGGAAGTCTCATCTTTTGTGTCTCCTACGAGCCAGGCCGAGGTCACATCTGAGTAAAACCGAATGTGGTGTGGTTGGCCGTCCTATAGGGATACATATTAGTTACGGCTCTGGGGGAGCTCATTTACGATGGAGGGATTCAGCGACTCAAGAGACTTACGGTTGACCTGGCAGTGGTCGTTAGATAGCTGAGGGGGATAGACGACCGACACACGTCCTTTGGGATTACCGGTGACAGGAAGCTTGCTTCAATTGCCACAGGCCCGGCTTGAAAGGTGAAGTTAGAGGACTGGGAATCAAATGTGACGGTCAGAGGCACCGCTGATGTGTAGTTGTGGCTGTCCCGAAGTTCATGGCTGGAATTTCCAAGATACTCATATGGAATGTCGTCCACCACGACTATTCCCTCCCAGCCAACAGAGTTTGACGTCCAAAAACGAGGACTCTGACCGTTAAGGGTTCCCACACCAGCGGAAGTCGTTGACCATACATTCGTATATGGATTTCGAACGGCTAGTGGGAGAGCTGGCGGCCGAAGAGGTGAATACAAAGGGCCTTGAGCTGCCGCGCCTTGTGAAGGGGAAATTGCCATCGCCACGGCGCAGGAAATCCATCCGAATCGAGCGGTACGCATGATCTTTTGGCGTCAGCCACTTGTGATAATCAGTATGCGACCACGAAGTCTGGGACAGGACGTGTATGTCGCCCAGGTCCAGGTCACCGAGACCTCGAGTGAGCTGTGATAGACTGACTATCGGTTATAAGCTTGTGAGGATTGTCAGCCAGGGCTTTCAGATGAATCTGTGCGAGGCATCCCAGTGGTTAAATCACCGGAATTATTTCTAACGGACGTACAGAGAGGGCTTTTATAAACGCGGAAGCGATCGTACCCTGGAGGGATTTACGAACGGGCGCATGCGCCTGCAGCTCTGCCTGGGGAACGTAGCTGCAGGTCGTTTATAGGGAAGTGTACGAGCACGAGGATCACATTGCCGTTCCTGTGAGACTGATGTCTCATTTTACGGTGAATGCCCGTGGGTGGACGAGAAAATCTGAAAATGGTCGTGTGAGGGGCCAACGATATCCGGACTGGCGGCAAACTGCCGTGAGTATGGTCACGACTCACGATGTACAATAAGGCTATGAATGACACACCATTGGTGCTTTGCTATCAACTTCGTCCCTTCCAGACAATGATGTTTCACGCGGGCTGTGAGTTGGAACATGGTGAATGTATTATCTGACCGGGTTGTGAATGACATTCTCTTCACCTATTACATCAGATATCAGTATTGTATTCGAATTCCATAATCCATAAGATGCATGGTTCGATGATTCACCGGACTCACAAATCATCCCGGGCAGTGTAAATACACTGGTAAGCCTCAAAATCAATCATTGAGCATATAGGCCAGACCTTGTGGGTTTTCTGGTGAATCGTTATGTGCGCGACTATCGTATCACGACTCATTCTCGTGGAACTCCATAGCCTGGCGGCGGATCACCTGGAATGTGAGGTCAGGTAGGATGTGGGCGTTGTACAAGCAACACGAGTTACCGACGGCAGACCCTACGAGGAAGACGCGCACGTGGATACGCACGTTTAAGACAAGCCACAGAGACATGCCGACTTTCAGATACTGCCTATCCGGCTGGTATGGGGGATCAACGAGGTACGAAGACACGTGCGAGCGGGTAGATACAGCGTGAGGGCAGAAAGGGGGTTCTCCACGTCGCCTGTGTGACGGACATGATGAAAGCGACATCGGGGTGCTGGGAGAGGAGACAGCAAAGTTCTTTTCAAAACTACAGATTCAGAAAAGCTGCCTTGATTTCCTGGGTTTGGTCACATGCTGGCTGCCATGTAAGACGCAAACTCCGTCGAGGCCGTGACGGCGTACCTGAGCCGTCGAGTAGATTTGGCTACATACTGGAAAGTTGGCTCTTGAGGACCTGTCGTGCCGGTACGCGGTGTCACACGTTCTCGAGTACGTTGACCGACCAAAAGTCAAGCCCGAATGTACTACCTCCCAGCCTATACGCCCAGAAGCGGAACGACGTCGAGTACTTGGTTCGGGCAGTAGCATGACAGTGCTGCCACTTTGACTCGCCGTAAGAGAACTTGAATCGTGGCAGGTACTCTCAATACGTTCAGGCTATATGGATAGCCTGCAAATCTGGCCTGCGCGAGCCCAGTCCGGCGCAAGGTAGAGAATGCGGTAGGCAGACGGTCCAAGCCGTCGACGAGTCCCTCCATCTATTGGTATTATAAATAAGTAGCTAAAATACCTATAGCTTATAAACAATGTGTACTTATAATCAGAGTTATATAATCGGATAGGGTATGTACCGGTAAAGTATAGCAATACACGATCGTGAGATGCTGGTTGGTGTTTTGGCTTGAATTAAACATACTCACACTACACATAACACATACGCGATAACTACTGTCAAAGGTCGGGTAAAACACCTACGCAGCTCGGGTAAACGCCCTGATCAGAGGAGACAAAAGACCGAATGGCCGATTTTGTGCTTATTACAGTCATAGAACTTCCTATGCCCTAGCAATGCCCTGGACTGCCCGTTATTTATAGTGTATGCTTCGTGGAATGAATGATGATGCTTATTGATACCGGGTTTGGCCGTCCGTTAGAGATTTAGGCATTCCTGAGAGGTATTTAGATAGTTGCCAACACTTTACCTTTACCCTACCTAATCCTCTTCGACATCACATGTGTCCTGGCTTCTAAGATACCTAGGTAGTATCTTATGGTCTCCCTGCCATTTCCCACATATTGGGCGGAATACCGCCGCCCTATACAATCACCGTCCCCGACCAGTATCCTCATCGGCAAATTCGGCCACAAGACGTATATAATACCTATCACTGTTCTGTCTACCTATTAGGATCTCACCTCCTATATGCGTAGCAGTGCATTTGTAGGTCGCAGTTCATTTGTTGGAACTGATTTCGCGCAGCCAGCCAACAGGGTAATGGCGAATCCGGATCTCTCTGTCGGAATGTTTTGTGCGCGAAAAGTTATCATTTGCTGGAAAACGAAGCCACAGGAGGGATAATGATCAAAGTGTATACAACAATCTCACGTAAGCCTGTACATAATAAATAGACCATGCCGCCAGCTTTCTCCAGAAACAAATAGCGCAATGCAACCTCTTGGCTAATAGCCTAATCAGATCGTCGCAGATCACCGCCGGCGTCTAACGGCCTTACCAATTATAAGGAGCAGGTCTTTGTATTTGTCAATCTACCTACCTACCCTATTCATGGCTCATGCCCTATGGCATGGCATTGCTTTTATTATAAGGCGCGCTTCTAAGGAGCAGGCCCTTCACGTGTTGTATCAGCTTCGTATCTAGCAACCCGAACGTTACGGTCATGGCTTCGTCCAGATTGTACAATGAAGCCCTAACGGCTTTCGCTACGCAGATGAAGGGGGAGCTCAAGTCCGGTAAGGAACAAGACGTGCTCAGCAGCTTTTTGGCAAATAGAGAGACTCCTCAGCAAGCAGCTTCGGCGGCACAATCGCTTAAAGACCATTCGGACAAGAAATGGAGCGGCCAGAACATGCGGGGAAAACCTGTGCCGGCCCATTGGATCGATAAAGTCATGGATAACATTCAATACTTCATCAAAGTCGGAAATTTCGCCA
Source organism: Xylaria intraflava (assembly GCA_022385655.1). Classification (NCBI taxonomy): domain Eukaryota; kingdom Fungi; phylum Ascomycota; class Sordariomycetes; order Xylariales; family Xylariaceae; genus Xylaria; species Xylaria intraflava. Next base: position 171,759 of record MU279809.1, on the reverse strand, counting down.
TGGAAGGGGCGCCGGAGAGCGTCGGCCTCGCTTGGCTTGCCGTCAAGCTGACCTTGTCGGCAATCCAGAGCAACTATGAGCTGTACTCCTTATTTGGAACGGGTTTGACAGACATCACTGAGATCATGATCTTAATCTTGCATTTCAACGAATTGTACGATGATGGGTCTAAAGAGGAACAAAAGGACTCATTGGTGGGAATACTCTTGACCAACATCGTGCAGGCTTATGTGGCTGTTCTTCGATTCTCCTTTGAGATCAAACGCCATTTGTCGGCCAACCCATTGTCCAAGATCGGCCATGCCGTTGCCGACCTCTTCGGCGCCTCGAAGCCCAAGTTCCAGGCATTGCTCGATGAGATCACTAACCATAAGACCAGAGTACTCGAATATGGCATGGCAGCCTATCAGGGCAAGTCGCTGAAGTTCAATCAGGAGCAGGAGACTAACATGAAGAGCCTGAAGGCCCTAATGGATCAGATCCATGAGTTTCATCACAACGAGACAAAATATCGTGAGGAGTTTATAGCTGAGCTTCATGCTATGAAGCAGACCATCGAGGCAACGGTCAAAGATAAAACCCCTTGGGATTCTGCAATCCAGCGATTCCAAAACACGAAAAAGAGGCTCAGCCCGTTGGATCCCGAAGAAAACTTCGAACCCCTCGAAATCGCCCAAAATCGACGTTTTGCAGGGACTTGCCAATGGATACTGACGAATGAAACTTTTGTTGACTGGCGTCAATTCAAATCCAATAAACTACTTTGCATTACTGGAGGAAAAGGTGTGGTCCAGTCGTTATCTGATAGTTCCTCGACATCGCCGGTGAGATCCCGCTGACATCGTCATAGGAACCGGTAAATCGATACTACTTGGATCCATTTTCGAGCACCTGGGTGAAAATATCGACCTATATAATATATTAATCCCCGTCTATTTCTCTTGCGAGGCAAGCACAAAGGCCAAGACGATCTGCAATACCTTGTTATATCAAGTATACCGCCAGGCAACATTACACGATGAGCACGATTCGGTTCTTCTGGAAGCCTGCAATGCGGTATTCTCCAATCCTAAGGGCAGAGAGCCCGCCAACGTCAGAAATAGTGACCGTGCAGCTACTAAAGCGGGCGGAAACATAGCTCACATGCTTGAAAACGACGACGCTCTGCCAAGCTTTTCAAACGCTATGCCAAAACTTGCGGCACCGTTGAAGCGATCAGTTGTTGTTATACTCGATGGGGTGGATTCTTTGAGAGAGGAGGATCGTCAAGAGCTGATCAGCGAGATTGACGCAATCCTCACAATCCCCCAGCAAACCAAATCTTCCCAGTTCCACATAAATGTGCTGGCAGGGTGTCAAAGAACTCTACCCAAAGGCTCCTCAGTACCAAAATCTTCATATTTAGAGCTTGATATTGAGAAGTTCAACCATAACGATATGAAGACCATTCTATCCCCAGTGCTCAGCGCTTTGCAAGGATTATCACCAGCAGAACGAGAGGAAGCCGAAAGCGCGATCTTTAAGCAGGCCGGATCGTGCGTCAGCTACATCACAGAAACTGGAATTCCGTTCATGCTTCAGCCCTTCCGGGGCCCGATAAACGAAAGATTGGCTCTGCTGCCTCAAGGGATGCCCAATGCTTATAGGGATGTGATTCAGAAAATGGCACCAAATTACTTGGATCTTCTTCGACATGCTGTTACCTGGTGCTTGTTAGTACCACCACGCCAGGGAATATTGACTGTGGAAGTGGTGATGGATGTTTTCAGACGCACGTATCTCGACCCGCCGAAGAATGGCACACAAGGAGACAATGGCGATGACGCGTCTTTTCCGCTGGCATCGCAGCTGGATAAAAAGCAACTTGGGGATGCGGGGGGTCCGTTTCTGGACTTGGAGCTTGCGGATAAGTCGCCAAGCACTGTTTCTCTACGAAACTCGGATCAAGTGAGAGAATTTTGTAAAAAAGACGATGAACAGGAGCATATAGAGCACGACCACGAACACATATGCTCACGGTGTAAACTCAGCATGTCGGAATCCAGAGACCTCTTTGTCTCGGAAAAAGAGGGCCACTTAGATATAACGCTAACCCTTCTCCGCCACATCAATAATCCCTTATTTCAGAAGAGGGCACGGCTTCTCGGGAAAGAAAATGACACGAAGAGTGAACGCAGCCAGGAGCCCGCCAAAGACAAAAGCACGGATGGAGATACTCAAAATCTGCGGGTTGAGGCTCCAAACTCAGGTATTGCTGAGGATGTTGAGAAAAAGGAGAGTAGCGCCGAGGATGCCCATGACGGCGGAGCGAGTATAGCCGGTGATAATTCAAATAAGGACATCACTGATAGTCATGAGGGTCGTGTGACAGAATCTCAAAATGACGAAGATAAGAACCACGATACCAAGATGGACGCAGCTGGCCATGACTCCGATGGAAACGACTCAGACGACTCCAGGGATGAAGAGGATAGGAAATACGCGTCGGAAGAGGATGAAAGCGAGGAGGTCCGCGATTCCGTAAAGCAGGAATACTGCAAAAGATATGAGATACATTATTGGCCTTTTCATCTCTGCGAGGCCGAGGATCTGTGGAGCGAGGACGAGCGTGCCACTAACGACAAATGGAAAGATGTGCTCATCGAGCTTGATCGATTTTGTCAAAACACAGCTGTCTTTGATACCTGGCAACGGATCTACAGTCGCGAAGAAAAAAAGAAATATTTACAATCTCCGCGGAAACCCCTTCATGTAGCTGCTTATTTGGGCCTTACAAGCTGGGCCAAGCAGCTCCTGGACCGCAATCACGATCCAAACGAACTATCTGGATCAATTAATGCTTTGCAGGCGGCAGCTATAAAGGCCAGAAGGCCGACCATGCTGAAGTTGCTCCTCGAGCGCGGCGGAGATATCAATGCGGAGACCGAAGAGCGTCCGGCATTCCACTCGTGGCTTTTTTTAGATTCTTCACTAGAGAGTGTCAAGCTCATGCTTGAGCATGGTGCAGATCCCTCGACCCTGAATCGCGCGGATGGCATGGCTGCACTGCATTATCTTGCTTGGTCCGGAACGGATGCCAAGTCTCTAGACGCCATTCTAAACTGGCCTTCGCCTGAGACCAATGCTGACACTAGAATCATAAATTTGAAGGATGAAGAGGGGAACACTCCCCTTCATGTTTTACTCTGGAGGAACGACGTCCCCAACGAACTATTAAACGCCTTCCTGGAGCATGGAGCCGATGTCAATGAGGAGGATAACCGCTCGAAGAGACCGTTGCAACTAGCGAGCATATGGGGTGAGGTTGAGTGCTTAGAGATCCTTCTTCGTCACAATCCATTGATTGACGATGACGATAATACCGGCAATACCGCTCTTCAATATGCGGCTAGTTATGGCCATACGAAATGCGTTGATCTATTAATTAGCAAGGGGGCAAACGTCAACAACTACGATAAGTATAGAAGAGCCCCTCTTCATGATGCTGCTTGGAACAATCAAAAAGAGTGCACTCAGTTAATGCTGCAACGTGGCGCCGATATTTCCTTTACCGACTACCACAACAGGACTCCGCTCTTTTTCGCGTGTATGGGGACCTCGCATGAAACAGCCTCTTTGCTTCTCGACGTTCTGCTGGAAAGAAATATGCCGATATCTGAGATTAACAAAGTTACGAAACGTTGCAGGACACCGATTCGTCAGGCATGTGCTGGTGGCTTTGATGAGGTGGTGAAGAAGCTGATAGCTAAAGCGAAAGCGGACAATGATTTACCGAGTCTTCACCTAGATCTCAAGGACCAAAAGCACGGGATGACACCCCTTCATCGCGCAGCCTGGAATGGACATAGCGAGTGTGTCCGAGCTCTGCTCGAGGCTGGCGCAGACGTGAGAATTCCGGTCAAGGATGACAACAGCAGAACAGCCCTTGTACTTGCTCACGAGAGATGGGCCCTCGAACATCGGAGCTCTTATGAGGACACCATCTTTCAACTCATTGAAAAGGATCCTATAGCTGCCAAAAACGACGTTGAGCTTCTGAGTTTATGTGCTGCGAACGGTAGTATTCGAGTGATTCGACAACTCCAAGACATGGGTGCCAATTTCGGCCTTCGCGACCAATACGGTTGGACTCCCCTGGAGCTAGCCCGGAGATTCAAGCGAGTTGAGGTAGAACAAATCCTCAAGCAGCAGGAAGCCTGGAAGGGGCTGCTACCCAGCCGCTGGAAACGAGACGAGCTTGAGAAGACCATCTCCGAGGACGGCCTAGATGTTAGTTATACAAAGAACAAAACGATGTCCGTTACCACAGACTGTCCACTCCCGGCGGGCCTGGATGATTTCTACTTCGAAGTCACTTGCAAACCGCCCAAGGCAGGTCGCAAGTTAGATTACGTTATCTTTGCCATAGGCTTCTCTACTCAACGCGGCTCTGCTATACGGTTTCCCGGATGGCCACCTGACGATGAGGCCGAATCAGCGGTTTCGTGGGGGTACCACGGCGATGATGGTATGATCGTGTGCAGTGCGTCGAGCGGGCGGCCTGAAGCCAAGGACTCGAATCTTCGATATACGTATGGGGATACCGTGGGATGTGGCGTTGATCTCACGACGCGGAAGATATGGTTCACGAAAAACGGCAAGATGCTTCCGCATACGTTCAACGATGCTCATGGGCGACTGTTTCCTGTGGTGGGACTTGGGGCTCCGGTTGCGTTCTCGACGACGTTTGTTGGCCCTTTTAAATGGGATCGAAATGCGGAACGCGATGGAGACGAGGTAGGCGCTGGCCCGGCTACCTAGAATGTCAGCAAGTTCGTCAGGAGCGCAGTGGTATCATCGCGAATGTGGATAATTATTGACGAAAAGACGGCCGATCTTCGCATGTCTGAAGCAATTTGCAAAGGCTTTGATGTAAATTTGATGGTCAATTCTGGGGTGCAATTACGCGCTTGAAGAGGATATATTATCATGAATCCTCAAGCACCTTACAGTCTGTATTTCTTGACTTAGAAGTCGGCGGCCACTAACGTCGTAGCCATCCTGCTCGGCCAACCGCATGGCTCGGCCATACGGGGACACCATTCACCTATAAACCCCTGCCGGCGTACTTTGAATAGGTAGGGTGGCCGAGTCATGCGGTCGGCCGACCAAGAAGGTTATGTTGATAAGTTTACACCTACAGTGAGTGGATTCACAGGGGCTGTGCTGTAGCCCCTGACTTTTTCATCAGCAACCCATCCGTGTGCACCATCTTATTCCGTACCATGCTGCCAACTCTGACAAACCACCGGCCTTTTTGAACAGAATATACGCAAGTTAACTACAACAGGACTCGAACCTATAATGCCCCAGTATACATACCCCAATATAGCCCGGCTTAAAGGGACAATTTCACATATGGGTATATTGCAAGGACAGTTCTCGCACATGAGTCGTAGGTTAACGTATTCCCTCCATCTGCTTAGCCCCCATGGCCGTTTAACCAGCCATTTTCCCATACAAACCGTGATTTTCCAAAAACTTTTGCACCGATTAGAATATACAAGATGTATAATTAAGTATTATGTAGTTAAGTCGAGATCGAAGTGAAGTCGGCGAGGGAGCATAAGCCGATGAAAGAACGCAGGCCGACGAAGAAGCGTAAGTTTATAAAGACAATCGAACGCAAAGAGATGAAGATGGCAGAACCCAAGTCGGTATTGACGATCCGAAGATTACATCGGACCCGGATTTTGGCTAAGGACAGTTTGCGCTGAAGCAGGCCAACCTTGAGATAAAAAGTCTTCTGGGTTGGGCAAGACGGTCTGCGCAATAACTTGTTGAAAGTTTCCTAGGATCGAATCGGCTGTAATGCCGCCCATTCTGAGAAGCTAAGATGAATCGAGAGGCTCAGAGCCTGGGTGGCAGCATGACGGTGCGGCATAAAGGCCGAAGATCCTGGCAGCAGAGCATTATAGCGCATTCACCAAACGGCTGGTTCCTCGAAGAAGAGCAGCAAGGCTCCAATACGGTATCATCACGGACGGCTGCTGCAGGTACTCGCCCCCTTTTCTTATTTCGTAGGTCCCACGACGAATGGACTATCCCATTGCAAATTCTTCCCGCCCTTATGCTGTATTATAGGTAGTCAAACGCGTTTATTTTTTTTTTGGACATTCCATTGGGCTTCGCTAAGCCTACGGTTTTTGGCCTGGCAGCTATAACTCGGTTTGGGTTTATTGGGGTCTCATCCTGTGGTGAATCCGGAGAAGCAATCACGAGGGTGTCCTCTGCTTCCCCGAGCCCGGCCCCCCGTAAGCGTTTACTTCGTCGCCGTGGTATGGGAGTGGACGGCGATGACCCCCCGGAGGGACTAACAGCGGGGGCTCTCTTCCGTTTTGAAATATTGGGCGGATTAACCGGCGCAACAGATGCATATGCTTCTGGTCGAGCGCCCGACGACATCGCCTCGTTGTCTCGCGATTTCTGTGCCGTTGGAGACAGTTCCGGCCCGCTCTGCAAGACACGTAGTGAGCATGAAGCTGGAGACAAAGGATTTCCATTGCCATTCTGCAATCTAGCTGGACCATTGGCTGCCAGCAGTTCCGACTGGGCATCTGACGTCGAGTTGCGGTTTGGTTCAACGTGCCAAAAAATGCCTCGTGACTCAATTCGAGGTGTTCCGGGAGGTGGGTTGTTGGCCGCAAGCAGTTCCGACCGGACCCCTGACGTCGGATTGCGGCTTGGCCCAAATCGCTCAATGTCAAAGTGCCAAAAGTCGTTTCGTGGCCCTATTCGAGATGTTCCGGGAGGTGGACTATTGGCCGCAAGCAGTTCCGCCTGGGCATGCCGCCAGGTGCGACGTTGCTTGCGGAGTGAAATGGGACTCTCAGAGCAAGACGAGGACAACAATTCTTGGGGAGACCGGATGAAGCGCCGTCTCGTAAGATCCAGTTTCTCCGGGTGTTCAACCAATTCCGCGAGGGCATCATGTAGCTTAATTAGCCCAGAACCTTGAGCATCTTCAGCCATGGCAGGCGTAGATGTTGAAACGAAAGGAAGCAGGATTGTAATGCGGTGAAGAGACTGATGAATTTTTTGAGAAGCTTGGGAGCTCTTCCTTTCACCCCTCTCTCGGCATAATTTCGGGGGCTATAATCTCTCGACATAGACAAAGAAGTCGGGATGGCGGACAAAGAAATTGAGATGCTCGGTAAAATGCCCCTTAATATAAACGTGATTGATGGGAAGACGAATGCAGGTATTGAGAAGCTTTTAGCCGCCATGATGCCCTAGTGTTTTCTCTTTCAGTTTTCAGCCTTTCGTTTCCCAGCGGTTGCGATTCGTAGCCACTTATGCCTCGTCCGCAACCCCATCCTCTTGCTTTGTTTTCCCCTGGCGTCTCGACCAACGAGCCCATGGCGTTATCAATCATCCAAGTAACGACTACTTTGTCTGACCGCTAGACAATGGTACTGCAGTCCTTGAAAGCTGCCACGTTCGCCCAAAAAGCGCACCACTTGAAGAGAACGCTTGTCTAACTCTCACGATTTACGAGGACACCAAATTCCCGTCGCGAATGCAAACTAGGATCCATATGCGGATATTAGAACAGCGCCGAATAAAACATAGAAATGCAGACGGGCTGTTAGGATCCGGATCACCATGCTGTGACAGTTGGACGTAGACGGTTTCCGTCACCGGGCGAATGGATTCCAGATGATCGAAGATGCTCAAAGCGCGGTTCTGTCAGCGGCTCCCCACGTCTCCAACATCCAAGATATCGCGAATATCAATGCAGAGGAGCGTGCTTCTGCCGCCCAAATGCTTATTAAGCGCTTTGACGGGAAAGGACTTACCACAACTCGACGTCAGGGTCCGGTAGCCAAGTTTCCCTTTGCCACCGTAAGAGGCGGTGCCTACATACGTACATATATATCACACGCTTCATAGTCTAGCTTCATATTATGCCGTAACTTCGTAGTCTAGTTACCATTCAGGCAGTTTCCAAGAGTCCAAGCCGATTAGTCCGAGTGAGGAACTAACGTATCGGGACATGCTGGTCTCCTACGTTTTCTCCTTGAAACCGAGGCACAAGGCTCGGCCAAAGGAATCCCGAACTCATCCTTCCGGGATCGAAGCCAAACAGCGGCGTCATCACTGTTCATCTCATTATGATCCAGCTGCCATGCCAGAAGCCCATCAATCGCCCCTTTTATGAAGGCACCACCACTTCTAAGGCCGAATAACTCCATAATCGCATGGCCATTGAGCAGTGGTCTGAACGAGTCTGCGTTTTCCAAGCTGCTCCGCAATATAAAATCGGCAAACCTGTCATACTTGGTAAGTAACCCGTCAAAGACAACGTCCCCTTCTAAGGGCATAAGGGGTGTTGACGCAGCATTGTAGACAAGCTCGGCCAGGAAGGAATATAACACCTGCGATCTCCACGTGGAGCCCCAGGAGCGGATCGCCATGCCGACGGCGGACCGAGGCGGCGGGTTCTCCAAATTACTAGTGAGATGAACAATATTGCGAATTGAGTCCAGGTTTCGTAACGAGCTGCCGAGGAGCTTCGAGGCTTGGTTTCTCGTTTTGACTGCTTCAGCGGCGACGGCAATGACCTCTTCGAGCGCCTGTTCTCGCAAGCCGGCAATCGGAGAATAGGCCACCATAAGCCACATGTCTTCAGCGCTTTCCGATCTGATGATTCTGCTGAGAGAACTGGCGTGGTGATTGATAAGGACGTCGAGCGTTCGGTAGGCGAGCTGCCATGTGTTCGGCCATGGCTGTGATTCATTTTGGGCTGGCAATCTGTCTTTTAATTTCGAAAGGAGCGTCGGGTTGAACCGAGGCATGAGAAACACCGAGGTGTACAGATTCGTTTCCCAAATCATGTGGAATGCGACGTGAGGTTTTGCCTGCTTCATGATCTTGAAAACTTCAATACCAATCCGTTCGCGACTGACTTTTGCTTCCAGTGCTTCGTGAATCCGTGGGTCCCGCATGGACTCCTTCGTCCGGGCGTTGATTTTGTATCCGAGCTTGCTGCCGATTCGAATCAGACGTAAGACCCTTAGCGGGTCATCTATAAAAGTTCGTTGTGGCTCGAGGGGAGTCCTAATGACGCATGAGGTCATGTCTTGCAACCCTTTCCCAGTCAGATCAACAATTTGCCGCGTGTCTAGATTGAAAAATAGGGCGTTAACGGTAGCATCGCGACGAAAGGCATCTTCTTCAGCTGTCCCAAATTCCATATCAGGCGTCCGACTACCCCCTTCATATACCTCCTTTCGCAAATTGACGAGATCTATGTCCAGGCCAAAAATTGAACCGACAGCTGTCTCAAGCCTCTTAGACTTTCCAAGGTTCTTTTTGGTTGTGTGGAAACCAGAAAAGTGGTATGGGATATTGAGCTCTGCAGCGCGCTTCCGATATAATGCTTCGTTCTTGCGTAAAAAGTCGGTTAGACAATGGCTAAAATGCTCGCCAGTCATGTCGCTGAGTGCGATGTCGATATCTGAAGAATGAGTGCCCAGAAGTCGGTCGCGGACCCAGCCGCCCGTGATCCATATCTCAAGACGAGGTTTCTGTATATCTTCTCGGCAAGCCAGGAAGAGTCCTCGAAGAAGTTCTTCGGCAGGCGATAGGATAAGAGGCCCGATTTGCCGTGACCTTGGTTGAAACATTATGGTGTCTTTTGACATATATTTTGTTGCCATGGGAGGCAATGCTCGCAAGTAGATAAGTCGCTACTGAGCCAAATATATATACAGGCGCAATTGGTCCTCCTGTAGCTACTTTTCTGCAGTAATCTTTGCTACGCATCCAGTGACGCAGGATAAAGTTAAACATCCATCACTCGATCGATGGTGTCCCGGGGGGTGCCCGGCCGCCGCTTGGATATAGGGCATTCAGTGCTTGCGAGGATTATGAAGCTTTGGTTCGTGTACATTCACACCTTAATCATAGGTGTGAATCATAAACATTCTCGCCAAAACTACTTTCAGGTCTTTTGTGCCAGCAGTAAGATGAGCGCGCAGAAAAGAAGACTTCAAGGAAAAGTGAGTTTTTTTCTAATGCTGGTAGTGTCTGCCTACATTCTGGTCTCAGGGGATAAGTCCTTTATTGATGCCTACCCGAGGAGAGGCTCTGTCGGTAGGTGACAGGTAGATACCGGGCGAGTAACAGCTGCAAGCGCAAAGTGTGTGCGCTGCATCGGGGGCCAGAGACCCTGCTTTACATCTACTGCCGAGCTGCGCCCACGTGGTATATAGAGCTCGCGAAACTTCTTGGGCTGGAAGCAGACACCCAGGGGATAATTCGTACGCGGGTCATTGGCTTATATGCCTGACTGTGTCCGTAAATGCATTTGGTCTAAAGCGCACGAGGCTGCTTCCCCAGAGGCCGGGCTTCGTCGCGTGTAATCATATGCTGTCTAGGTTTTGTATTTGCACACGTGTAAGTCTAGGATGAAATCGGTTCGTTTCGCGACGTGTCTACTCCGGTCGTCTTAAACTCGCTCGTGGCGCAATGATGGATTCTCTGGGAATGTTGCATATCTGAACCTTTCTGAGAGTTCCTCGAGTATTTATGCGACAGTACACTCCCCAGTGTGCGCCCGTCCATAGAAAGTCTCGCAGGGCCATCATTATTGTGGTGTTAACAAGAACCCTATACTATGTTTCCACCGAAGTTCATATTTACGCCATATCTAATGGGACGGCAATGGAGCGATTCTGCAATTAACACCGCAGCACCCTGTTGGTATCCTATTCCAGTACGCCCGTACGCCTTTATTCCTGCGCCTCAGGATTTTGAACTCATGTTTCAAGGCCAGACTTCGTACCGTCTTGTCATGGTCCTGAGTTCGGTGGCTGGCTTGTACGACTGGATAGGCGACGTCGCGCGCACAGCGTGTTTCCGAATAATACCACGGCAGGCATGGTAAGTATACATTTCATATAGTTACCTAGTCCTTTCAGACACGCGCCATGAGGGGGTTATAAACAGTGTCTACCGTAATAAAGCCCCGGTCTGCGACTAGACCGAGTAACCCCGGCGAGCCGAAGCTCGACAACGGTCACGAACGGTGATGAAACGGAAAGGGGCGTTGCGAGATTCACAGAACATGATTCGCACCTCGGAGAATCCTACTCGTCTTTATTTGCGTTTCGTGGTCCGGGTATAATTTGATGTTGACCGGATACAACGTTCTTCTCACCCCGAGCGGAATTCAGCTAGTCCGAGGAGCCATAGATTCTGACTGCACATTTAAGGATGCTATTCGGCCACGTCCCTCCCAGCGCTTGCCCGGGCTTTGGCCCTTTGTAGCGCAGCGTGGCGCCGTGCATGGTACTTGACATCCGTCTCGTGGAGGTGATTGTACAACATATCACACTCCTTGCACTCAGTGTATTGTGGCTCGGTGGTGGAGAGACCCAAAGTCGTCTGGACTGATGCTGTTCGTTTCTCCCGTCGCCTTTTTCCTCGGCGCTTGTCCCTTTCCGACCCGGCTCCGGATATGTTGTCGGGCCGATCTGACGTGCTAGATCCTGTCCGCGATGGCGTGGTGTAGTGCACGTTGGTCAATGGCTCTACGCCATTTGCCCCTCGTATCTCCGTCAATTCTCCTTTCTCGTCGTGCCTATCGTCCTCATCGTTGGACCCTATCTCATCCATGTGTCGTGTCGCGATGCGAGTGTTTAGCCTTCTCGTTCTCCTTTTCATCGGGGTTATAGTTGGAGGTGATGACGGAGGTGTAATCGTAGGCTCTGTTGGCTCAGACGATAGCTCCGAAGATGATGTGCGGACTGGCGGCTGAGGCGCTATCTTTTGGAAATAGGCGGTTATTGTTCCTCTTTTCGCTGGTGGCTGGTTATTGGGAGGGCTTGAGCGCAGTGATGTGGTGTTTTGCTCCGGTTCCGAGGGAGCGAGAGGTGTATCCTCATGTTGAATAATAGAAACCGAGGGACTAGCGATGCAACGTCGCTTCGGAGCGGGCTCGGTAGTCGATTCCGTCGATGGTGTCCGTTTACTGTAGGTCTGGAGCGGTCGTCGCCGAGTGTTCATGGGGTAGGATTTCAGTGATGATAGATACGGCCGCTCTGGTTTCCTCGGTATCCTATAGTGTAAAACAAGCGGGAACGCATTAGAACAACACATCTCCGCGCAAGTAGCCAACGATAAAATACTAGAGCAGTTGACTTACCGGGATGCTTCCTTCAATAATGGTTTTCCTGTTTCCATTTGGGGCGGTTCAGGGATCCAACATGGAATAACCAACGGATGGCGGGTACCAAAATGGTCCAAGGGAGAAGTACGCGCGTAATCAGAATGATTGAATGATGATGATGAGGTTCAAGTGCCAAGCCTCTGTGGAATATGGCAGACGCGTTAATGGGCGATCGGAGACGCGTCGCGTGACGTACGATAAGATACCTAACAAGGCCAAGCGCGACGGGGAAGTGGGGCCGAAGTCCAGACTCCAGGCCGCCAGGGATCTTCGCTGTAAGTTAACGGCCAATAGTTAATGGATACCAGCTGTCTGCCAGCTGCCAAGACAGAATGGGCATCCTCCTCTCGCCCCGTTGATGCTGAGACTCCGGTGCTGGTTTGAGTCGCGAGATGGAACTGAGTGCAATGACGGTTGAAGAGAATAATGATACATGTAAAACTTCTTCATAGTTACACCTTTAATCTCTTTCGTAAACCTGTGCCTAATACCTGGGAATCCTGCTCAAGCAAAGATCTGTCCCCTCCTTCGCCCACAACCCGAGTCTTGCCACCTCGTTCACCCGAGACGTCCTCCAAGTATCCGTCAAATGTAGACTCTCGTGAATCCTTCTTAAACTGTGGCACATCCTCTTCCTCACCAACAACCCAAGTTTTGACGACTTCCTTAACTTCCTTCATCTCCGTCTGCTTCTTTTCGCCCTGCGCCATCCTCCAGGTGTATGCCGAGTACACCGCAACCTCAGTAATGGCAACAACAATGGCGCCGCCTAAACTGAGGAATAACCGCGTAGACACAGGCCACCACTGCGCCGCCTTCCAAAGCGCAGCGCCGCAACCGAGGACGCTGACCACGAAGTTTATGATGAGCGTGATCTGCTTCTGCACATCTCCGAACTCGGCATCATTGATCCCCGTATCGGACGGATCAGATGGCTTATTCACCTCCGCAAACGACTGCGCCATGGGCGCCAGAGGGAACCGCTCGGCAAAGGACTCCCGCGGAGGCGCCTTTCGCAGCATGCGCTCGTACGACCGCTCCTCCTCCTCGCGCCGGAGTCTCGCCATCAGCGCCTTGTATTCAGCGGTCTAGTTCCTGGTTAGCTACCGATCCGCGCTAGACCACAGATCAAATACACGAACCGGCTCGGGCTTTGGCGGGGGCGGCGGTACGTAGACCCTCGCCCCGCGAAGCATATCCTCTAACGTGAAGCCGGCATAGCCCTTCGCCTTGAGCGCATTCCACGTGTCGATGACCTGCCCGTGGCTTATAGGGTCTCCGAGGGCCGGGTCTTTCGTGAACGGCTCTTCGGGCCCGGTGTGTCTGGATTGAGTTGTATCACTTGACGAGTCATGGGGATCGCTGGAATCTCTTAGGAGTAAGAGTGCCTCCACTACTGAAGGCGTCATAGTGAGTAACACCATGTTGGGTCTCGATGAAGTGCGTAGGTAGCTTTGAATACTTTCAGCCGTTGCAGGCCTGGTATTTATTGGGAAGTATTGGAGCTTACCCGCGCTGCGTTGGAAGGGTGTGCACCTATAACCGACTAATGACTAATAACAGCATATAACTTTCTACGTAATTCATCAAAAAAATGTATGCATCAAGCCGTTTTATGCTCTAACATGCAACCTAGTCAAAAGGGCACATCAGGGGCTTGATGTCTCGGCATTTTCATCTGTATATGCGAGCAAGTGATTGTATAGATGTAGACATGAGGCGTTTAAATTGCCTAGTGAGCTATTCTGTGATGCCTTTTTCTGTTGCAAGTTAGGTACGAAGCTGTCAACGAGTCGAGTTAACTACGACTTGAAGTTATGATACATTATCCTGGGGCGGTCATCCGACGAGCAAGACCGTAATTGTCGGGGAGCAAGGGCAATTTCATAGGTAGCATTGAGCGAATTATGTACTAGACTGAATGCAATAGTCACAGGATTAATTGGACGTGCTGCGTTGCACACCTCAGTCTCTCTTGACGAATAGTGCCATGGAATCGGGAAGCCAATTGTGATCATGCGAAGTGCACGTTGTCTTTGAACCTTGCCAACTTTGCCTGGTATCGGTCGGCAGACAAGGATCTAAGTTTGGCATACAAAAGAATGGCTAGACGATCATGTCTGACATCTAAACTTGGCTATTTGCCGTCGAATGTATTCCCCTAGACTCCTCACATTCATCTGCACGAGAGGAATGCAGACAAATTCCATGATTCTCATCGACACGACCGAGCGGACATTGGGCCGCGTTTACATTGGTATGGAAAGGGCCCTTAGCTTGAACTCCTGTAAGAGAATTAATGTCAATGAATCTCCCCCCCCCCCCCCCGGGTTTGCACCAAGGTCAGATGCGGAGAGAAGACAAGGCGGGAGACGTACATCGAATATAGCATGAACTCTCCGAACTTTATCCCCATTGGATTTAATGGTTTTGGCAACAAGGGCACCTCCTTCAAGACCCCAGTCAAGGCGTTGAGTTTCCATATGCGGACCGGTGTAAGCGGCAATATCCTGAAAGCCACACTCATCCACGGCAGCATAGAATCCTTTTAGACCATTTTCGACAATCAGAGGCTTCTTGCGGCCCGGCCGGATATACCCAATCTCGATATCCTCATGCTGTTCCGTTGTGAAAGTGAGTCCGGTCACGTACCACGAGCCACAAATCTCAATATGACTAACATGGATAGCCTCAATATCCGATTGTGGGAGGAAAATCTGCGCTTTCAGTAAAGAGCTCCAAGATTTCTCAGCTTCATGACGATCGAACCAGCTCGTTCTGATTGATTTCCATTCAGTACCGGCCATCGTGTTACTGAATACGGAGCTCTCAGTGTAGTCTAAAACACCCTTCAGCTCGCTCAACGTAGAAACTTGCTTCATCATTTGTGCCAGCGGCTGCGCAGTCTTCGTCCAGATGCGAATTCGGTTGGTCTCGCCAAGGCCAATGCGATTGTTTTCGATTCGCTGCTTGAGGAAGTAGTAAAGCTTCTCCCAATCAATTCTGGACCCACCGGAAGATTCGAGTATAAAGGCATCAAAGTAGACTTCTAACTGCTGCTCATTGGAAAAGCGTGTTTTAAAGAAATATCGAGAAAGTGGCGTGGTAGCCATAGCACGCGAGGAAAGACGGAAGGATAATACATCTCTGGAGGCAGTATAACCAAGAATCATCTCCCGGATCTCCACGGGTAGCTTCATGAACGGATCGAAGGCTGTGGATGCGGTTGGCGAGGGCCTAATAGGTTGTAATAGTTCACTCTGTCGGATTTGAACATCGGTCTTCGTCCGCATCAGAGCTAGCTCGTCTTGCAGCTCGGGAATATTCATAGGGTCGTGATACGTGCTCGGCTCGTACCAAACTTTGCTGCTCTCATAAATAGTGAAGTGCTCCGTACCATGTTGATCTGAAACAGTGTTGAAATGAAATATCCCGGATAAGAAACCATAAATCAGTTGGGGCGAGAGGTGGGAGAAAGAGATCAAAACACGCCAGAAAAGCTTCAAATCAACCGGCTGCGGTGCGCAGGCCTGTTCCAGCAGTCGCCAGCAGGAATCATGTAAGTGGAAACCCCATGCATCTACACCCTTCTCCGGCTTATGCCGCTCACCATCCCGCTCGGATGGTGGGCCAATCGCACTAATAATTATCGATGACAGAGGATCAAGGCTTAAATCATCGAAACGTTGATGGGCCTCGGGTGGCAGGCCCTCGGGTGGCAGATAGGTAACATCTTGATCCCATGAAGAGGCGAGTCCAGAAAGCCGCGGGCCGCTGCTGTCTACGCAATAGACAGCCCTATAATAGGCCCACCATTGGGAGTCAAGCACGCCAAGCCAACTGGGACGTCGCCAGTCGGATTCGGGAACATGGCTAAGGCCACATAACTTGCATGTGATGTGAAAGTACATGGTATTCGATTTAAGTACCTAGATAGATGGATCGCGGGGGTCGGGATATTAGTACCGTACGAAGCATGTGGGTAACTGAATCTTGGATATGGCTGATCTGTGTTAGTTATTAGATGCTGGATCGCTTTAGTTGGGATGCCTTACTGTATATAGTTAGGTACCAGCTTTCTCGGCGGATGCTTGGTACTAGGGGCCGGCAGAAGACGGCTACAGGTGTATGGGTGCAATCGTCAATCCTAAAATACATAAGAAAACTATTACGGCTTTTATAATCCCTTTGGACAAGGCGCTATCGTATTGCTCGGCTGGATCTTGGTGTCGAACGAGGCCGTGTAGATAGGAGAAGGGATTGGACGTTCGATGGAGGTTGTATCCAGAACTTGTCGGACGGGGTTCACCTTATATGATGGCGTACGGGCCAGTAGAATTTATCCAGGTACCGGTGGGTAGGTACGACCTGTGCTGCCGTGTGTGGGTCCCTGCCTTACTGCAGTGCCCGGCTTACCTAACATTGTATACCGGCAGTTTCCGTACCCGTGAGAAGCACCCGGGCAGTGAACTCCAGAACATAATTCGGTAAGAGCTCTTCGGTAAGAGGTAACTACCTGGTAGGGGAATAAATTGTAGCCGCGGTCAGCAACTCGGGACGGCGGGATCACTAAATTAGCAGGATCAACTCGGTAAACACGCTCGATTCCAGCGGTGCATTCTTCGGTCAGCACAAAATACCGTTAGTTCCCTGCTCGGCGGCTAACTCATCTAGTGCTCCATCACGTCCAGGTACCTCGCGCCACAAAAGGTACCTATCCTCATTCCGTAAGCCGAGTGCGGGCTACCTACAGCATCATCTTTTTTCATCCACATCCGACTTATCGCACTCTCATGGCTCGCCAACTGCCAAATAAGCAATACACCGACACTTTCTGGATCCAATGTACGTCTGAATAAAATCAATTACCATCCAAGCATCCAATCAGGTAATTGGTAATTGGGTCTCCGCGATCGTCGCCTCCAGAATCTTGGACATGCAGCTCCGAACGGCGCTGAATGCGCGAGCAGCTGGCCGCTCTACCGTCTTTTCACCCCGCTCCAGCTGCAGACGAGCCGCTTTGCTCGATCTGACCCTCCTGGCCTCGAGATCCTCGTATCATACTTCCCCGCGACGATCTTCCGCCTGGGCCGCCGCGGTATCGGTCGCTTCCAATGTCGTCTCCAACGCTGTATCGAGAGCTACCAAGGGCGACATGCACATCGACCCTCTGCGGACGGTAGCTAAGGAAATGAAGTTCTTGACGGGCAACATAAGGCAGCTTCTGGGCTCTGGACACCCCTCGCTAGACCGGGTTGCAAAGTACTACACCCACGCTGAGGGCAAACACGTGCGACCGCTTATAGTGCTACTCATGTCTCGTGCGACGGCTCTCTGTCCCAAGAACGAGTCCTCTCCCGCCTCAGCACACGAATCTATAAACTCGGCAATATCTCCTCTTGATATACTATCCGACGTCAACCCCTCCTACCCCCTTTCGAGCTACTCGTCTGAGCCCGAGTTCACTGAAAGCGATATCCTCCCATCACAACGGAGGTTAGCCGAGATCACCGAGCTCATTCATACGGCTTCACTACTACACGACGACGTTGTCGATCATTCCGTGTCGCGTCGGGGGTCGCCATCTGCGAATCACGAATTTGGTAATAAGATGGCCGTGTTGGCGGGCGACTTCCTACTCGGAAGGGCATCTGTTGCATTGGCACGGTTGCGGAACGCCGAGGTCATCGAGCTCCTGGCTACGGTGATTGCGAATTTGGTCGAGGGCGAGTTCATGCAGCTAAAGAACACTGCGCGCGATGAGCGCAACCCCACGTACTCGGAGGATATTTTCAACTATTACCTACAAAAGACATATCTCAAAACTGCGAGTTTAATATCAAAGTCCTGTAGAGCCGCAGCGCTGCTCGGTCGGGCTGATGCGCTGACCGTGGATGCTGCCTATGCCTACGGCCGAAATCTAGGGTTAGCTTTTCAGTTAGTCGACGATATGCTGGACTATACAAAGTCAGGGACAGATCTTGGAAAGCCAGCTGGCGCGGATCTAGAACTAGGCCTGGCAACAGCACCCCTATTATTTGCATGGAAGACCATTCCCGAACTGGGCTCCTTGGTAGGAAGGAAGTTTGAACGGGAGGGTGATGTGCAAAGAGTGAGTTTCATCCCGTCAGTCTTACGATAGGTTGTGCTGATCAAGACAAATAGGCGCGAGATCTTGTTATCCAAAGTGATGGAATAGATCAAACAAGAGCGCTAGCTGAAGACTACTCGCAACGTGCAATTACCGCTCTAGATACCTTCCCCGATAGCGAAGCAAAAGACGGCCTCGTCGAGATGGCTATGAAGACCCTAAAACGACAAAAATAAATACTTGTACAATGTTACGATTGTATCATGACAGCAAGCAATAGAGTTATTAGACAAAGGTGTGTGCTGTTGTATGAATATAGATGTGGGTTTGAGCGCACATCTCATTTGCGTAATGTACAATACATGGGAAGTGAATAGGAAACAGGTGAACGGGGAAGGGAAGAACCATCAGCTCAGCATTTTACGATTTTACATAGTCTCTTAAACAGGGACACCACGTCACGATGGGCCAGGTGATATTTCTGGTCATGCATACGAGTACGAATGACACATGGGAGCTATCCTATCCCCACCCCTGTCCACCTAATCGTTTGCGTGCTCTCACAGGCGAAGACAGATATCAACAAGACGCAAAATGCTTTGGTCAGGCCCCCTGCTCGTTATGAGGATGGTAGTCTGCGCAATACAGGGATACGAGAGGGTTCTATTAATGTCAGGATCTAGACGGATGAATATACTCGCATTAAAGGAGTACTCACAAGCGCCGTGACTTCGCAGCACACCCGCACGCCGGGGCAATTATCGAGGTTATTGTCGCCTAATGATAATCAGCATCAGGTCATCACCACCCATCCAACTCCGAGGGATACGGCAATGCCTCATCATCAACACGTCGTGAGAACAATTTCCGCCTCCGGCCCGCCGAGCGAGATTAAAGTAGAAGAGACACAGGATGCCCGAAAAAAAAACAAAGACTTACAGACAAGTCCATTGACATCATTCGGGTTCAAATTGTACCCGTAGATCTCGGCTAGGAACACCACGATGGGCAGGTCGCCTGCGATTGTGTCCCTACAGCACTGCAACTCGCCGCCGTTGCCACCGTTGGACTTCTCGCACTGGGGCGAGGGGTGCGGCGTGTAAATCAGCGGCGGCGGCTCGAAGTTGCCCACATTGCCGAGCACTGGGAAGATGCAGTAACCGTCAGTAGGCGGGAGATCCCTGGCTTGTCTGCGCTGTGTGTCGGGCTGGATACTCACAGCTTATCACGGGGCCGAGCGGCCCCGTAGGTGAGGGGAGGAGATGCGGGAGTGAGGATTCTTGCTCTGCGGCTACTAGGCCGAGTCGACTGAGGACGGCGACTGTGACGGCGAGTGCGGAGCGCATTTGGAGATGATTGATGCTGCGCTGGATATATAATGGGAAGTAAGTCCGTGGTCGTGTTTAATGTCGGTAGATCGATGCTTTGAGTGATGGTGCTCTCGAGGAGACAGGCTGGATTGGCGGTTTAGAGGTGGGTGGAAGTCAAGATTCTTGACATGCTGATACCACAAAGTTCAAGGATGCCGTGACTTCACATCCTCATCAGCCGGCTATCGTTAGATACATAGGTAGAATAAATTCACGTCCATGTCTGAGTGGTAATTATGAGTAACGTCACCAACGTGCTCATTGGCGATATTGAAACGGTGTGCCGGGATAGCGAAAGCCATAAGGGGGGATTTCTCGACTTTTCAGGTTGTCATGGTCTTGTGCTATGGTACTGATCGGTCTGTTAACATCACGATCTAGAAGCTCGGGTATACTTACGCATATTACTACGCGTTACCTGGATAAACATGGTACCGCATCTGTGGTAGATATACCTACCTGCGTGAAGGTATCCTATACACATGGCAGGGCTTGGCAGATCAGCTGAAAAATATACAGCGTAGCACCGGCAATCTTATTTATCGTTCTCGAACCGACCAGTGGCAGCTCTAGCCGGTGCATTTCTGGATGTTTACCGATAGGCGCTGTGGATGGTCCATCTGTATCTGTAACATCTCTTCTCCGAGGATCAGAGATAACATTGGTTCGGGGCAATAGTCCGTGTTAACTATATGGGGATAATTATGTTGCCAATGGGTCTTCACTTTGTTAGGTATCCAGTTTATCTAAAACTTCATGAGTTGGAAGTCCTCGAAGTTCGACCCTTCAGCGAGCCGCGCAGCGCCAAGGCTCCCAGAGGCGTCTTACAAGGCTCGGTCACCTTCCTACGGTACCTGATCTATCACAGATCCGACGCCCAATGCATTTTTATCGGTTCAAAATTTTCATTACGCTTCCCCTCTCGGCGCCGAACCCCCCATACTATGTCAAAACACTAACTATGAGAAAGGAACATCATACCAACTGGATAGTGGGACAAGACGGCGGACCCAAACGCCGCACTCGAGAATCATCATCATCAATATATCCCATCGTGTGCCTGGCGTTGGTTCTGATTGGTTCGTGACTCAGGTCAACCTTGGGAGGTGAAAAAGAGGCGAAATCATCGACTAGTATCTGCCAAGTTAAAGGACCGATTGGGCAATTCGGTCACCGTTGAGCTCTTTTTCTTGATAGATAGATAGTTGCCACACATGTTGTAAGCCCTGGCTTCACACACCGTGCAGATTCAACCATAGGAAGAATAAATTGATCACATCCGCCACCATGGCTCATTGATCCGCGGAGACCACTCCTGCATTGCCCTTACATACGAGAACTACAGACTGTAAAGGGGCACGAAGTGTGTGTCTGCCTAGGTAGGTTGTGATCCCTCCTTTGTCCGTGCTCGCTATACAAATGGAAGGAAACTCAAGCCGAGCCAGTCCCGGCAAGAACCGAACGACCGGATTAGAACTGGAGGCACTTGGAATCCGGATACATATTTGTCTGGTTTCGTCACATCTCATATCTGCCTATTCAATGAACACATGCTAGCCGCAATGGCGCCCTCGGGTCAGCCTGGTAAGCAGACCCCAAGCCCAATTCAGGTCGACGGTCGGGTCAGCAACAACATGCATCTACCTGGCTCTATCATGCAGTTATGTCACGACATACTATGTATTGGAATCGAACGATATTCTCGGTAGATATTACTATCCTAGATATACGGAGTATTTCCAGAGGCATCCCCCCTATTAGACACACTAGACTGGCCCTAGAGCGCTGAGCGTCCCATGTTCAAGAGACGACGCTCTTTTCAGCTCGACAAAATGAACGTATAAAGCGGAATTCACTACGGGTCGGTCTGTCGACTCTGTCTGCTTTTAAACTACCTACATAATACACTGTACACGGTGTTCTGCGTGAGCTCAGTATAACCTCGCCTAGCTATCTGATACCTATACCCAGAGGCTCGCCCATTTGGATTCCGCGGATCAGCTCACTGGATGCGACCATGGCAAAAGCTCAGAACGAAATCTATCCAGATACATACTCCGTTATTCTTATAGCAGCGATAAGCACCATCTTTGCAGAAGCGAGCTAAGCGCAGGGTTTTAAGGGGTTATCAATTCACTGTTCGTTCCACTGTTTGTCTTCCTGACTTCTTTTCCTCTCGTGTATAGAACAAACCACCGACTCACCAAGTTACCAACCCGACGATCCCTCCTATCTGCCTACCAGTCTACTAAAATATAGACTGGACTCTTGTCTGAAGAGCCGTAAGTCAGTAAGTGAAGCATCATATAGTTACGGGAATCTGTCTTGGCAAAGACCCTGGTAAAACATTTTGTTTGTGCTACAGTACTCGAGGGGACCTGTTGGGTCCAGCGACTTGACCTGCGGAATCTACGTGAGCTCACAGATTCGGTTTCAAGCCGCTTCATGCCACGACGTTATTTCACAGCGACTTGTTCCAATCAGCTAATAAGCCAGGCTTCCACGTTATGATAATCCGTCTCCTGTTGACCAGGTTTGAAATTTGAGCCGTGATTCTGACGATAACATCAGGTGATTAAACCAGCTAAACGGAAGAAAAACGAAGTTCCAAACTCCAATCCCACCGCAAGACTTCTCTCATTAGATCAAAGGCGCGTGTTGATAGACATGGAGGAGCCGAGGACAATGATGAAGGGTCTCGTCGATTAATGCCATTACCTCTCCTACTCTCTATCGGGCCGCTATCGTTTCCCCGCCGACATATTTGCAGCCCTTTGGATAATGACCGCTCTACTGCGCACCGCCCTTAGCGCTGCTCCAGGAATTCTAGGGTCGGCGTGTGCAGTCCTCCTGATCATCACAGCTCTCGGCCTACTGCGCCGATTATTTTCCAACGCTTCGTTACCCGGGAACCTACTATGGGCAGGCACAGGGGGGAGAACGACCCCTCTAAGTATAGCGAGGGCAAATCTTACCAGTTTCTTTCGCCTCAAAGAGCTCTTGGACGAGGGTTATACAAAGGCGTGTTGACAGACCTCGCTTACTCCCAGCGCGCTCGAGAAAAAAAAGCTGACAGTCGAAGCAGTACTCCAAGAATGGCCGGACGTACGTGTTGCCCTACTTCATCAATGGGCCGCAGGTCATCCTCCCGCCATCGCAGATCCCATGGCTCCTGAAGCAGCCGGACAATGTGCTGAGCCAAGAGTATGTCAACCGACAATTCTTACAGGCCGACTACGCCTTCTTTCACGCGAACATGGTCGAGGACCCCGTGCATCCTGAAATCATCCGACACCAACTTACCAAGAAGGTCGACAGCTTCACCGACGACGTCGTGGACGAGGCTTGCGCTAGTCTAGAGGACCACTGGGGCACAGACACGGAGGCGTGGCGCGAGGTGAATGTCTATGATACCATGCTCCACGTCGTGTCGCGGCTGTCTATCCGTGTCCTCATGGGCATCCCGCTCTGTCGTGACGAGAATTTCTTGTCCATCTGCAGTAATTTCATTCGCAAAGTTGCTCTAGCCGCCGCAGCTATCAGTCTCTTCCCCCGATTCCTTCAGCCGTAAGTGGCATACGCGTAATATCCCATTGTCCCTGTCCGAATATCATCAAACTACCGGCGGCCATGGCGCCTTGGTAGCTAACACCCCGAAGAAAAAGGACTGACCATAGAGACTTGGTCAGGATTGTCGGTCCGATCTTCACCGTGTACGACTACATCTTGTATCTTCGTTGTAGAAGCTACCTTATGCCGACCATCCACGAACGGCTGGATCGACTTCAAAAGACTGATACAGAAGAGCAATCATCGAAAACCCAGACGCCACCTGTACGTGGACTAACCATAGTCCCGGATGAAGCAAGATCATAGCTGATAGATGCTAGAATGACTACGTGGAATGGGCAATCGGCCACGCCCTCGCCAAACCCGCCGTGAACCCCGCGGAGTTAGACCCCCGCGTCATCGCCGCCCGACTGGCCGTCCTCGCATTCGCAATGATCCAATCCTCCGTAATCACGCTAACAAATACCATCTTCGACATAGCAGCCTCGCCGCAATGCGCGGAGTCCCTGGCGTCGATGCGCGAGGAGGTCCGCCGCGAGATCGAGACGGCGGGCAAGCCTACCGCAAGGAAAATCCGACCCCGCTGGGGCAGGAAGACGCTATGGCGGATGACGCGAGTCGACTCGGCGCTGCGCGAGAGCCTGCGCCTCAACGGCTTCATCGAACGCGGCGTCATGAAGATGGTCGTTGCGCCCGAAGGCGTCACGTTACCCGACGGCTCGCATATCCCGCCCGGCGTCAAGGTCGGTGTTTCCGGCTACAGCATCCACCACGACGAGGAGAACTACCCCGACGCAATGCGGTACGATGCGTTCCGCTTTGTTCGGGACAACGACGTCGGTGCGGGAAAGCGGGCCCAGGGGCTCATTAAAACGAGCGAGAAATATATGGGGTTTAGCCATGGTCCGCATGCCTGGTGAGCTGTCCCCGTGCTGGAGAAATTCCGCCGTTGTCGCTGTGCGAGTGAGGCGAGGGATGGGCACGTTGGACTTAACATGCTAACTTACCTGTAGCCCCGGACGTTTCTTCGCGGCGAACCAGCTGAAGATCGCGCTGGGCCACATTGCGTTGCTCTACGAGATTGAGCCGCTTGCCCGGAGACCGGAGAATAAATGGTTCTTTGGACATATCGCGCCCCCTCTGACCGCGACGTTGAGGGTGCGACGCAGGAAGATGTAAATTCAGGCCTGAGGTAGAGCATAATATGGTTAGGAGCTCTGGGGGTTTAGGAGAATACCCAGTTGCCGTCGATCGCCGTAGTTCTGAATCGCGATTCTACTGCGACAAGCTACTTACCCGGATGAGACCCATCATGATGCCATGACACTGGTCCCGGGATATTTATAGCAGCAAATGGAGAACGCAACAAGTCCGGCGGTGGAACCGGAGTGCTACATAGGTATTCACAACGACATGTCTTCATTGCAACCAACGCAGAGCAGACGAGACGGTTTCGACCAAACCTGGCTACGCTCGAGACACCGCCTATGAGACCGGCAATGTCGCCCTGGCAAGCGTGCTGACGGCGCCGTGTGCCAACCCAGCGTTCAAGGAGAATCGGATGTTTATGTGCCGGAACGACAAGATCCAGATTGTAGTCGACGAAGCCGGTACGCAGTCTCCCGTCCCCTTTCCATCCCACTTTCTTTCTCCACCCCTTTCATATCCCTCTCCTCATTCTGGGGCCACGATTTGGCCGGTGTTTCTCTTTCATCCCCCCTCATCAGTCGTGATACCGTCCAATATTCATCGAACACCCCCGCTGACTCTCCAGCAAGCAACAGCAACGCCTAGTGCCATCAAGCAAGTCACGGGTATGGGTTCCCGGGCGAAAGGAAGCCCATACTGCAGGCATCAAGCCGAGACCCGGAACGACTCGCATTGATTCAAATCCGTTCCCTCAATTTGGCGTAAGAGTGGTGAATAATGCCAAGAGACGATTAAATTTTAAGGGCATCCGACCTCGGTACTTAGCTTACCTAGCTGTACTTCGTGCGTTAGGTACAATCTTTCATAGTCTGGGAGGATTTCCGTCGATACCTGCGAGTGGATTATCCGACCAGTACCTACTTGTCCCAATTCTGCTTGAATCCCATGGGCATACCTATCCAGTTTCGGAGTATACCGACCGCGAGACCTACTCAATAGATAGCGTACATATATCTTTTTGTGTGCATGGATCTGTCTGTATGTACCTAGCAGATCGTAATTTGCAGACCCCATCGAATGTGAAGCTAGATACGCGATGCACGATCCGTCGAGACGTTATAAATCTGACATCCACCTTCTGGTACCTATGTTGCGGTGTTTATATGCCTAGTATTGCCATATTGAGGTACATATATCGTAGTCTGTATACACAACAGCAATGAGCTTGCAAATATAATGAGAGACCATGACGGCTTGATAGTTATCTAGTACCTAGGTAGGTATGTAGCTACGGCACACCACTAGGGGATCGCTGTTGCTGCTGAGAGCGCGCCCTGCTTCATCGTTTTCATCCTCGCATTGGCATCATCGTCATCGTCTTCTAGTATATATAGTTCCTTGTCGTCGTCGGTGTGCATGAATGGGTTCTGCTTCCTCCTGACTGTCTTTTGTTGTCGCATGTGCCTCACAAATTCGAGGTCTTCGGTTTGGGTAGACCAGGCTGCGAAGTATATACCGGTGCTAAGTGATTCCGTTGCGATCGCCATGCTCCTCATAACATCTTCAGGGCTGTAATTTCCCAACTTCTGATCCACCCCAAAATTCTGCATCCGCACGCGCTCCAGATTGCCAGCATTGTCTGTCGCGGTGCTGCTATCGACCCCCAGGCCCAGGCAGGTATAGTAGAAACAGCTACTACGTAAGTATCCCGTACGGTCTCCACATAACGCCGGTAATTCCAAAGCTCTTTTGATTCTATCCAGGTCTAACCCGGCCGTTAAGTGGCAGGTTCAATCTCGGCATAGCAGGCCATAGGCTTCTGACGGGAGATTGGATAGACGAATGTGTAGTCCCATCGTTCCGTAGAGCGACAGGTTCTCAAATTCCGGGGTGATCTCATAGCCAATATTGGATAAAGCTGGGCGGAAAGCCTCGCATGAAAAGCAAATTGGGGACTGAAGGGAGAAATCTTCGGCTCTGACTTGGGCGGCGGAGGTGAAAGGCTAACCACAGTACCCTCCATTGGTACCACGCTATATATACCGCGACATTTCGCTGCTGATATTGTTCTGGAGTCGACTTTGATGGCACAGTGCCGTCGATCGATCTCGCGTACCTCCGCTTCCACTTTCTCGATGTTGAATGCCCACATAATTGTTCGACATGGTGATGCTGTTTCTGCGTCTGTCTCGTCGCACTTTCCAACTCTACAGCGCACTTTGGCAATTCGCTGAGATGATCTTCGCCATAGGGCCAAACGACCTCGGTTCGGATCGGGACCTGGATAAATTCGCTCCCAGTGCACTTCTCTCTCAAGGCCTCGCAGGCAGAGCAGGATTTCACCCAGCCAGAAAGAGACAATGCTGTGATGCCGGCGTCAACACCACGAGATCAAAATTGCTTGTTCTCGCAAGCAACGTCCCGCTGATGCCGTGATAACAGTGGCGCAGGATGTGATGCTCCCGTCTTGTTTTGTGTGTTGCTTCTTCTGCTTAGAGCTGTCGACACTCAGGTATTGCTTGGCGTTTTTGTTGGCATGAGATATCCGCTTCGTCTATAGGAGAAGGAAACCATGCAGTATCTGATGATGCGTAGGCAAGGGGAGTGTCTCACAGTATGTAGAAAGGTGTGTTCTATACGGGATGGCTTCATGATTTGTTTACATTCTGAGTGGTTCGTACTCTGGGGATAAGGTGCCCGTCTATCGAGAGGTTTCTACCTTCCCCATTTCAGGACGTGAAGTAGTGAGCAAGGCAGGTTCTAGGGACCTACTCTAGGAAAGGATCTCACGGCATCTACATCTTTTATAAAGGAAGCTACCATAGGCGGTCTCCATGCTCATGTTAAGCCTGATGAGGCATTAAGGTGGTAGAGTACTACCTGAATTTAGCATGAAATCTTGAAACTTTCATAATGTAGACTTGGTAGCTGCCGGAATGGATCAAGAGGAATGCTGCATTGTGTAAGTCTTTCCCCAGAGGAACTACTACCAAGAGAAGACGCTGTCGGGCAGTAGGTGCCTACCTACAGGTAATATGATGCCATGATCACCCCCCGTACACTATGCCTGCTGGCAAAGCTCAACTCAAGCCCCCCTCTTGCGGTTCCGGATCGCCATAATAGCCGGAGTCATATCCGCAACCAGCACACAAGTCATCAGGTGAGTTGCTAGACGCTGTGTCCGACTTCTCAATCGTAGGCGGCTGCAACGCAGCGTTGACCTGGCGGATCGACGGGTGTGTGCAGTTGCCTTCCACAGACGCAACGGAAGGGCCCAGGTCTGTGGAGGTAGCCTCTGAATCAGTTACGTCTGTGGGGTTGGACCCTGAGTCGGTGGAAGGCATTCTCGAGTTCATGGCGTTGCTCGAGCTGCTGGCGTTGCCGGAAGATGGCTTTTTGTTTTTTTCGCTATTGTAGCACAGTATCCCACTTCTTCAAGAAATTTCTTGCTAGCAGGGTGGGCTTGTTGGTACCAGTCTTGAGAAAGAAACTAGCCTGGGACTGAGGTGAGTACACGGCCGTTTATATAGCGTGCCACGCAGACGTATGCGCCGTGATTCATTGGGATTGTTCAATTCTTTGTAACTTGGTTGCTGATAGTTGATGAAAAGCTAATAGAAGAGCGCGGAGCGTCCTATCTCCAGTCTCATACCAAATCATGGGCGGTTCGTGGTAACTTACCTAAGTATTCGCATTGCGAATGTCTTTTGCGGGGACTTGGGTAGCCCGGGGTATTCTGGTTGAGCGGTGAATCCCCATATCCGTGATTCGAAACTACGGCGGTGATTGCGAACAAGGCTTCGACTAGCGACTCTAAATATTAGGGTTGGTAAAGTAGTAAAGTGTAGTTTGGGGCGCGATATGTGAGGCTACGGTCAGTCATACGTTGGTAGGCAGTCCTTGCGCAGTCTATAATAATGAAACTAAATTACTTGAGTAAATCGCCCTTCAGAACCGCCCAACACCTTTTAACTCCTTAAATATGCCGTCCATCATCGGCAAAGTTGCATAACATTGGGTCGGTCGTTGGCGGCAAAGTAAAGCTGAGCAAAATCATTGCGGCTTGGTTCGGGCGATATGAGGTGTGGAGAAGGAGACGGCTCGTCTCTCTCGATGCTTGGGTTTCGGATTGTGGCTCAATACCCAGAATATGAAGAGCCTTCATAGTAATGCGCGTTATCTAGGCCGTCGCTCCCTAAATTTTCGCTCCGCGGCATGAAATGTCATGTGAGCACGATCGTCGTCTGTCGGTACGTTTATCGTCTAGAAATTGTCGTTGTGTTGCCTTATCCACATGAGGCATCTTCAGCTCGTACATGAAGGATAAGAAGATAACAGAACCGGTCGTCTAACCGGCCTTGCATTCTGCTCATACTCTGTATAGGCCAAGTGAAGTGTCCAGAGCCCCTTTTGTCAACCTGTCGAACGAACCCATCGGTTTAGTTGTGCAATCTCATATATTTCTCGCAAGGCGTCCTATGCTGTAGCGATGGCGCCGGGGAGGTTACTAGAAGGGGATATATGCAAAGTAAACGAGAAAAGTTGCTATCCCGAAGAAGAACTTCTTTTTGCCCGTTAAGCCCTTCTGCAAGAACCTGCGAGGATCGTAACCGGCGTTGAGTAATGCGTGACCTATAAAGTCTAGGATACGGAAGATGCTAGCGAACAGATGAGCCTACGAGACGTAAAACGAGGAAGTTATAAGAGGCGTCTAGAGATGAATGGGCGACTTACAGATTGATCACAAAAACCCCGAACCCAAATTTTGGAAGTAACCCTTGCTGCACCCTATAGATAACAGTCGTGTGGGCCGTGTAGGCAACCGGGGGTATTCGTAAGACAGTCAGAATTAGCTCGGTAAAAAGGAGCCTCACGTATTTGCGCTCATTGTTCGTGCACATGCGAAAGATAAAAACAACGACAGATGTCATGGCCAACACGAAATCGATCTCAACATCAAGTTAGTAGTAGTTCGGAATGCGAGGGAAAGGGACGGGGGCTTACGCTAGAAGGGACCAAAACGCCTATCTGGTGTTTGTAGCGAGTCCATGCCAAAACAGCGCAGAGGACACCGATACCGAATTGCAAAAAGGCCATTATTAACCAGACCATGAGGACAAAGCGTCTTCTGGAGCGACACCTCGCATGAAGGCGATCGACACCGTCTCCACGATTCACAACAGGCCAATTACAGAAATGGCATATGTAGCCATCATCGCCATTGGCAATGCGGACGACAGGCCAAGGATTGAGGTGATAGTCTGTGGTAATGCGGCCGCTCCAGCATCGGAAACACACTGACTGCCACAAATTGGCGTCTACATCTTGATCAAGAACCAGACGGTCGAGCCCCGGAGTACACAGGCACTGATTGCAACATGTGGCCAGAGCTAAGCTCGCTCGATTGTTGCGGACGAATTTTTGGCGAATAAGATTGGCGTTGATTATGTGATAGTAGAGTCTACTCGTTTTTCGTAGTTCCAAGAGGCTCCCGAGGTCCAAATGAGCGAGAATGAGATAGTGAAGCTCTAGGGGCAGACTGAGAAGATCGCTGGGCGATGCAGCCCCATGAAGTGATTGTGCTGGACTACGGCGACGGGAGTGTCGGCTGTTATGACGGCTGCTCAATTCAAAGCCCAAGTTGAGATCGCGCATGGCGCCTGATGATTAACAATGGCCGATAAGTGATGGACGAGAGGTGCCGGGTTCGCTGAGCTGGTGTACGCAGATGGTAACCGTGAATGTGATGACCATGACCGTGACAGGGCCGGTGAAAGCGACGACAACGATGATGAGAATGCAATGCAGGGTCGGCGCCAGGGCCAAGGCCGGAATTAATCAGGTCAGAATAGGATTCCGAGTGAGAGCAGATGCTCTCGGAGGGGACATGAAAACGCTTTTAGAGGGGTTAACAGCGTCCATGAGAGCTTTGTGCAAACATTTCCCCCAAAACGGATACACGGCAGCGATGCATTAAAGGACGGGTTCTGGCCGCGACAAGCTTTCGAGGGATGGGCTGGGAGTGTGCCGATGATCCGGCCAGGACCCTGCGACAGACATGGCGGACGGGCTAGCGGGCTGGTAGCACCCATTAGTGGAGGTAGGGGGCGAGGCAGGCGAGGAGACAGGGCAGGCCAGGGCAGGACAGGGCAGGACGGGGCAGGACAGGGCACCTGGACCGGCACCTGTTAGACTGAAACAAGGCTGCGTTACGGCGTCTGGCAGGTGCCGCCGTCCACCTCTAGCGTTGTGTAGCGGGCCCAGGTACCCAGCGTAGGTTAGGTGGTAGGTAGCGCACGGACTGCTCACTGGAGGGGCGAGGGTGTATTATGTAAGGCTCATGTGAGTGAGGTATGCACGTAACCGTATGAATAGGTGTTTGGATATGTACATGATGCTATTACATTTGTGGCTGCCCGTGCTCTGCTGAGCTCTCGTCCCTATCAAAACATGGACACATCCTCACCTAACCGCCTCACCATAAGAAGTATTCGACTGCGCTGTTGTACTGTATGGACGTTGGTGATTCACTTATACTACTGAAGCAGTTTGTGCAGGTAGCATTTCGTGGAATTCACGATCCTCTGAACATGCACGGCAACCGGAAATCGGGAGTCCAGTCGTACATCAGCCACATAATACGTACAGAATGGTAGGTACAACTATGAGTCACGTGATTAATCGTTTATTACCTGCCTAGCCGTGAAGAAATCTATACGCATTAATTCACATGTTCCTCGATGGTCTAGGTACCTATAAGGTTTTCTCTTGGATCATCGCAGAAAGATATGTGTAGAGAATGCCTTCATTTTCGTACCATGATTGTTGTCTCTCGCTCGAAAATTCCTAGGTATGCGGACCATAATCCTCGTTACAGGAATACAGACTTCTTGAATACCGAGGTATCGCATCTCGGAACAAAGCTATTAACTATATATAATTACATAATGTAAAATACTTAACGCCGGCCTCCACTCCAGCCCTCCTTTTGTTCAGCTTCAAATGTACACCAAACAAAAGCTTGCCATTTCGTCTTTTTCTCTGAAGCATCGCGGCATCTCATACCTAGATTTTCTTCTCAACCTAACCTTACACGGGAACGTTTGTTCAGAATCTAGGTACATTAGCCAATTATGGATTCTGCACCCATCCGGGGCACACGCAGGCCTGGGTAGCTCATTGCCAGATACCTAGGTACACCACCTACGCCGCCATGTAGTCCCTGGTAGCTTCGGAAGACGGCACAGAGCTTGGGTCCTGGGCCCACTGGTACTGAGCTGGGGATGTTCCTGAAGCAGGCACCTCAGCGTAGGTATAACTGTGCGGGATCCTTACGACGTGTACGAAGTAGGGTAAGATGCATATCATCTAATCTTATGCGGATCGGGTGACAACGAATTACCTAACATCATCACTGGGCACCAGGTGATTCCACGGCTATATCGGATCCGACCAAGGTCGTAGTTAGCGGCTGGGAACGGCAAAAGCATTAGCAGAGCTTCTTCGGGACTGCCAGAGGTGAAGTACCAACAATACGGACGTACTTTATAATCAACCAAGGGATTCATGCTTACGGAAGTTCTAATGCCTCCTCGCGGAGGACCAAGGGCACATAGCACGGTAGACTTCTCTTGGTACCACGTGGTTCATAGGAGGTCGATTCGACTTGGCAACTGTATAAGTAGAGGTGTTCTGGGTAGAAGTGAAAAATACCGACCAACCTCTCTACTACCCGAGTCTCTCTCGTTTGAGCAAGACATTTGTCGCAATCGAATGGTGCTTTGAATATCACCGAGACAGACAGCCGAGACCCTCCAGCCCATACACACGTGCTACACAGCAACACCAACGTGCCAAACTACTGGGCCAGGGCAGAGCGGACACTCGTGGCACGCGTAATGGGTCCTATTGGATCCTTGACCATCTTTGGACCACCGTGCCGACAGTGCCGTCTCCACGTACGAAAGGTTAACACGCGGTTAGCTATCATATTGGGACGAAGTCTGTACTCCGCGGCGGTATCTTCCCCAATACTCCAACCATAAACTTCAGTGAGAGCCCTCTCTGAGAAGCCTCTTTCGCCATGCACGGATAAGGCGGAATGATTTCCAACTAGGATCGTCACTTTGCAGTTGCACCATCGAATGAAGTCCTTGAAGCTAGGAAGGGGGCGGGGAGTCGAGCTGGCATCTGCAACCATTGAATCTATACCCATAGATTGCCCCTCCAATATTTGTGCTTTTTGTCTAAAGCAGGCAATCATACACATGATGGTTGAACTGAACGTACCAATATTTATGAATCCGAATCGGATATGCCACGGCATTGTCAAGTGCTTTGACGCCTGATGGTAATGGGCGGCTGCCACCGCCTCATTGGTGCAACCTTATTCGAATTACTGACTCCCACAACAGTCCAAAACCTGGAACATAGAGCATGAGTTGGAGTTCACAGGTACGTGAACCCGGGGCCGAATTACGAACTCGAGTCTAACGAACAAAGCGATGCGTCACTGAAGGCAGCTGGAATCGAATGATGACTATCTAGATAATTGGGGAGCCAGCTCCAAAGGGCTCGCATGCCGTTTGTATGGCTTTGAATGAAAGAGTAGTGATAGATTTACTAGGTAGGTAGGTAGGTAGATATCCCGAGACCTTGGTGAAGCTTCATTCAAGGGGACCTCAGGGGACTACCTACCTCGATAAATGCACACACAGTGACGAATAGCCGGCCTACTTGCATAATGCTAAATGCATACCAGAATCGGTAAATATCGCAGCCCGGAAAGCAACCATTACATAAACACCTCTCATACTCTACTCTCATGAGCGGCTGTTTGGAGGCAAGAATGGGCCGAAAAGATGATAAGTATTACGACCTTGGCTTGTATCGCCGCTCTGTCAGTACGAGCAATTCCGAGGCGCTAGAGTGGTTTAATCGCGGGCTGATCTGGAGTTATGCGTTCAACCATGAAGAGTCGGCGCAATGCTTCGAGCGCGCCATTGAGAAGGATAAGAGCTGCTGTATGGCATACTGGGGTCTCGCATACTCGCTAGGTCCCAATTATAACAAACCCTGGGAGTTCTTCGATGCCACTGAACTTGACAGTACCGTCCGGCGGACCCACGACGCCGTTGCACAGGCGGGGTCTCTCGCAGCAGCTCATGATGCCTCGCCTGTCGAGAAAGCACTTATCAAGGCGCTACAGTCGCGCTATCCCGACAAACACGCAAACAAAGATTGCTCGGTATGGAATGAGGGCTACGCGGACGCTATGCGGGAAGTTTACGGCCAGTTCGGCGACGATTTCGATGTGGCAGCGCTTTATGCGGATGCGCTGATGAATCTCACTCCCTGGCAGCTTTGGGATTTAACGTCCGGAAACCCTGCTCTAGGCGCTCATACACTCGAGGCCAAGGCAATTCTTGAAAAAGCTATGTCTCGGGATGGTGGCTCACATCATCCGGGGCTCCTCCATCTCTATATCCACCTCATGGAGATGTCTGCAACGCCGGAGACAGCGATGGACGCAGCTAACACTCTCCGCGGTCTCGTCCCTCATGCTGGCCATCTGAATCACATGCCGACTCACATAGACGTCCTAGTTGGCGATTACCAGGCTGCGATCGACTCGAACCAGGCTGCAATCCTTGCAGACGAAATCTTCTTTACCCACGAGGACCCTCTCAAGTTCTACACTCTGTATCGTGCGCATAATCTACACTTCCGTATTTATGCTGCCATGTTTGCTGCACAGTCTGCTGTCGCGCTCGAAACTGTAGCCCAGCTCGAAGCTGTGTTACCAGAAGAGCTTTTGCGTGTTGAGTCGCCGCCCATGGCCGACTGGTTGGAGGGCTTCTTGGCCATGCGCGTCCATGTGCTGATCCGCTTTGGACGATGGCAAGAGATCATCGATCTCCCGTTACCAAGCGATCCAAGCTTATACAGCGCAACGACAGCGATGACCCACTATGCGAAGGGCGTCGCTCTAGCTGCCACTAGCAAGGTCGCAGAAGCAGAAGAGCAGCGTAGACTGTTTGCCAAAGCTTACTCAACCGTTCCGACCTCACGAATGCTCTTCAACAACAAGTGCGCGGACATTCTCCAGGTAGCCGAAGCCATGCTAGACGGCGAGCTTGAGTATAGACGTGGAAAATATGAGGCTGCCTTCGCTCATCTCCGGGAGGCAAAGAGGCTGAGCTACGCGCTGCCCTACGACGAGCCGTGGGGTTGGATGCAGCCGCCGAGCCATGCGCTTGGCGCACTTCTGATGGAGCAAGGCCGGTTTGAAGAGGCGCTCGCAATTTACGAGGAAGACTTAGGATACGGTGGCTCGCTTCCGCGGGCGCTGCAGCACCCGAAAAACGTGTGGGCGCTTCACGGATTGTATGAGTGCTTGAGTAAGCTGGGACATTCGGAAAAGGCTAAGACTACCAAGGAGCAGCTTGACATTGCCGCCCGTAATGCGGATATACCGATCAAATCATCGTGTTTCTGCCGTCTTCAAACGACATAGATTCCTGACTTTTTGAAACTGGCGCGGCTCATGAAATGGGCATGATGAATGGCTGGGGAACGTAACGGTAACAATCCCATGGTCGCGGCAGCCTGGACAGTTTGTCGCCATTATAGGATACGTGGAATGAATGCTCTTGAATAAGATATATGCCAGACATTATATTATACCATGGCCGTACCACTTTTTGACCCCCCACCCCCAAAACGCCCTTTAAGTAAAAATGCCAGTTACAAAAACGAACCCTCCCTACGCCCCGTCAGTCACCACTCAAGCCCCAATCGACTTCAAAATAGCCTCTCCCACGGCTTTAGCACTACCGGGATTCTGTCCGGTAATAAGCTTCCCGTCGTCCTGAACGAGCACGTACTCCGCCCAGGGCTGCTCTGCCTTCTTAAAAGTCGCGCCGGCACCCTTGATCCTGTCCTCCAGCAAAAACGGCATGTACTGCGACATGCCAACGGCGTCTTCCTCGGCGTTGCTGAAACCCGTTGCGTCCTTGCCGGCCAGCAGCGCCTTCCCATCCTTCCCCTTCGCGTTCACCAGCACAATGGGGCCGTGGCAGACAGCCGCTACAACCTTCCCGGCGCTAGCGAACTCCTGGATGAGGGCGAGGCTGTCGGCGTCGTCGACGAGGTCGAACATGGGGCCGTGGCCGCCCGGGTAGAAGATGGCGGCGAACTCGCCGGCGCGGCCCCGGAAGGAGGACAGCAGCTGCGTCTGCTCCCAGACGGGCTTCTTTTTCGCCACGAAGGCCTGCGCCGACGCGTCTTCCTTGAACATCTCCACGGAGGCCGGGTCCAGCGGCGCTACGCCGCCCTTGGGCGAGGCGGTCACGATCTCGACGCCCGCGCCCGTCAGCACGTCGTAGGGGTGCGATAGCTCTGGGAGATACCAGCCCGTGGGCTTGTTGGCCGCCTCGATGTGGCCGAATGACGTCAAGACAACGAGGACTTTGGGCGCCATTGTGGAAGACGTTATAAGCGGGGTATGGAGATTTACTTTGTGTGGTTGTTTTATGTGAGATGGAATTGGGTGGTGATAGGTAGTGGTGACAGTTAGCTTGTCGGCTTTATGTTTTGGATATGAGATGTTTAGATGGGATAACACTATGTCGATGCGATGATGAGCGAGGTCAATGTTGAGTATTCCCTTAGTTATTATATATTGCTCCTCTTGCCCAATCCCCTCAGCGCAGCAGGGAGGCTTAACGCTTACACCCCACTGACGTCAACTGCGAGAACTCCGATGACAATTACACTTATAGGGCCGATCTTAAAGTACATCATGCCATTTTACGGATGGCACTCTAACGGGAGCATGTGATTTGTTCCCAGGAAAAGCCGTATCGCCTTTGCTGTTTGATGCGATTCTCCAGAATGAGCGCTTGCAAAGTTGCCCTGTACGAGGAAATCATCATCAATCAGCGCGAGTCGTAAGAGAAGTTCCCGTAGAGTAGCACCCGGCATCATCTAATAAGTCGGATCAACTCGATAGTGATACCGCACACGCGAATCAGCTTCTGTTGTCTTCGATCGAGATCGGCTTGTGTCTAACGAGCGGGCCGTTGCGTAGCGCCACGGGAGTCGAGTAATTACCGGAAGAAGGAAAAAAAAAAAGACCAGGCAGAGGGGAACGCTACGATGATTCAAAACGAGCCGGATTCCAACCAATTTCGGCCCCGCTGCCATTTAGGTCTCTAATTTTCAGAATTCCCGCACCGAGCTAGGTCCTTGAGCGCGAGACTATGGGTAGTAGGTATGTATGCTAGACGGAATAGCGGACTGACGAGCGTGGTGCTATTGTGTTGCAGAGCTCCGATACTCCGACATGTGGAGAGAACCGAAGTCCAAGATTCCGGCCATCGAATTGTGGTCTAGGGCTTCAACTCCCAGCACGACCAGAACCTCCCTAATCATCTGCCGACCCCGACACTGGTCTAGCAATCGGGGATCGCATCGTCCGTTTCAACTGCGCTGCTCCTTGCCCACTAACCCAGGTAAATCCCGTAATGAAAACCTGAGCTCCGATGGCGACATGAGCCACACCAAGTCATCCATCCTCCCTTCGCTCCACACACCTACCAATGCACGTCGCAATACCGGTTCACCAGTAATTGTAGGTATCCCCAAGGCAGAAAGCCGGCGACAAGAACCCCCCCAAACCGCACGAAAATGCGCCGCAGCACGGTAATACATCACAAGAACCGTAGTACGTAATAACCCATATCGCAAATGTATTGCGTAGCAAATACATACATACATCACAACGAAGAACAAATACTGTCTATAAATAGGACCCATCAGTTGAGCCGCCCGCCCAAACGCATTATCGCGAAAGGGTCGCTTACAAAGGAGCCTAGATAGACGACCGCAACCAAAGCCAACCGCATGAGCAGCCAAAGCCTTCAAAGAAATTCATCAAGCAAGTCTCTAAGATCATCCTCGAAAAGGTTCGGGCGGCCACAAAGGTCGGCAAAACAACACAGCTGGGCCAAGTCTGAACAGTATCTTCCCAACGCATCTCGAATAGTTACAGTATTACAACAAGCCACCTAGATAGATACACCTAGGTAAGTTAAGAACAAGGGCCGTTTTGAACTCGCTTGGACTGCCGAACCCGTGGTAAAAGCGCGTGCTCACACCGTGTCACGACCGATCGAAAAGTCTTGGTATTTCCGGAAATCTTTGTCGGCGGCTTTCGCACTTTGTACTTCAGGTAGTTGACAATGGGCATAGTTTACTACCAATTAGGTGTGTAAGGTAGGTAGGTAGTGTAGGTAGGCTGGTAAGTACTGCCATCCCATGGAATTCGGCAAACGCCTCAGTGCCAAGGCGACGATCCAAAGCCACTTCAACAGATGATTGACAGATGCTCCGTAGATTTATTTCGTTTGTATTAATCATTACGCCATAGAAATGTAAATGCTCTCTGCACTTGGTATCACGTCATTCTGGGCGCCCTAGCTAGGTTCTTCTTCCCCCAACCACGCAGCCGTCCTAATAACTTCCCCTCTCGACTTCCTAAATAGCGTAGGCCTTCTAT
Source organism: Xylaria intraflava (assembly GCA_022385655.1). Classification (NCBI taxonomy): domain Eukaryota; kingdom Fungi; phylum Ascomycota; class Sordariomycetes; order Xylariales; family Xylariaceae; genus Xylaria; species Xylaria intraflava. The sequence continues at coordinate 133,804 of MU279809.1, read as the reverse complement.
CTTGTCTATCAATATATCGTTTCTATTTATTATAATCTAGATCTAGAGTCTTCGGCAGCCGATCTAACGCAGACTCGCAGTCTCTAGGCGGTTCGTTTTTCAACAATCGCCTCGCCTATGGGCACCATGCTCACGAAACCAGCATTTGCGCCAGCGTGCTCAAATACCTTGCGTCCTCTCAGCCAGGTCTCCTTGACTCGGCCCGCGAATTTGTGGCCCTCCCACGGGGAGCAGCGGTTTTTCCAGTGCATGCCGTGGGATTGCAACACCCACTTTTCGGTGTCATCAAATACGCAGATATCGGCATCCATGCCGACCTTCAGACCGCCCTTGCGGTGCGATAATCCCACCTGCTTCGCGGTCGCTTGAGAACATAGCCGTACAATATCAACAATCGTCGGCGTTGATTTATGACCGGCTTTCGCACGTTTCTTAGCTGCTGTATGCAGGATGGGGAGACCAAGACCGACAGATGATATCCCACCCCAGGCAGCAAAGAAGTCGCCTTTCGATGAATTCTGAGGGTGCTCCGAGTCAAGATCCAAGTCCGCGCGCATATCGACGCCGGAGTCAAAGTGGTGAATCATGGGGCGCATGTCAGTCGTCGTTTGTAAATGGGGCGGTAGGAGCTTGAGCTCAGGCGTGCAAGGTGAATGATCAGATACGACAGTTCTGATGCACGAATCTTCAGCTTGTAGCTCCTCCCACAAGCCATCTTGATTTAGTTGTTCTCGGATTGGAGGGCAACACTTGTATCGACAGTCACCGTCCTCTACTCCTTCGGCAGCCAAACCAAGGTAATGGAAGCATGTCTCAGCTGTGATATTCACGCCATTCTTGCGTGCCTCCTTGAGTAACGGTATAGGAGCCGTGGCTGACAAGTGCACTATATGGAGATGAAGATTAGTCGCCAGGTGGGCGAGAGAGAGAATCTCATCGATGGCATATGTCTCGAACGAAGGTGGACGAGACTCTAAGAACGTCTGGTATTCTGTTAAGGCCCCGTGCGGTGCTAGTGGTGGTTCCGAAATTTGAGTAGCGTCGCCAACGGAGTCGGCAATAGGAGGGATCATCTCGGCATGAAACATGAGGGTAGTGGGCGTCCCGTTCAATGTCTTTATCGCTAGTTTGATGTCGGCCGACGATATGGCAGGAAACTCGTCCACCTAAGAGAACCATTGAGCAACTCATCCAGCAATGTTAATACGAGCAGCTGTACTTACACCAGATTCGATCAAAAATCCTTTGAAACCACGCACGCCGGCTTCTACTAGGGGTAGAAGCTCATCCGCATTTCCGGGAATCACACCCCCATAGAAACCAACGTCAACCCAGCATTGGCCTCGACTCGCCGCTAATTTCTCCTTGAACCCCGCCAGGGTAGTGGTAGGCGGAATGGCATTGAGGGGCATATCGATCACGGTGGTCACGCCTCCTGATGCCGCAGCTCGAGTACCCGTGTTGAATCCTTCCCATTCCGTACGGCCAGGCTCGTTTAAATGAACATGGGCGTCGACTAGGCCGGGTATTAATAGCTTCGAGCCATAATCGATATAAGTGGCAGTAGAGGGAAAAGAGGATCTTGGTAGAATAGCAGCCACGACGTCTACTATCTTTCCAGTGGTGGGAGATATGGAAATGGAAGCTGGTGTAAGCCGCAGGGTGTCGTCTGGCAAAGTCAGCACTGCCCTCCTCGAAACGAGGACAGTCAATCTCTCGAAATTGGACATGTCTGTGGCGAACGAATACAGGGCACACGATGAACGAGCGGTACGAGCACCGAAGCTGCTTATCTATCAACAGGCCAAGCTGGCTCCCGGAGTGGTCAGCTTCAAAAGGCTCATAGCAACAGCTATAACCTACCTCCCTACACGTGACTCACCGGCCTCTCGTGATGATAGTAGCAGGCTACAATGGCGACAGAGAGAGAGAGGGAGAGAGAGAAGTGGGAGTAGCAAGATTCGACAGAGAAGTCACAGAGATGGTCACGAAGAGAGCCGGGACGGCATCAGCAATATAGGCGATAAGGAACTTATACCTAGCGGCCCGCGGGAACACAACGACTGAGTAAGGAGGCGCCACCCGGGCGAATCGAAAAGTCTAAAGCCGGTCGAAGATCGGGTGGGAAGATACTTACCAAGGCTTATCTATCTAGTGCCTCTACTTGACTGGGGGTGGGGCGAGACGGGAGACGGGAGACGAGAGACAAGGCAAGACGAGATTAGTCATGACTGGAGATACGAGAGAAGGGCGCCAAAGCAATGCCATGGAAGCACGCCGCCGGGCTCGCAGAAAGGAAGGCGGTACAACTGGCAGCGGGGGCCAAGAGAGTGCGTGAGAGATAACGTGAGTGAGAGAGAGTGAGAGAGAAGGGAGGGGTGTCCGTCTGGCGGTCCCGTCTGGCGAGATAGAGACAGACAACGTGACAAGCCCACAAGAGGGAAGGAAAGGACGGAAACAAACGAGCACCTGCCGGTCGTACATAATATGCCTAGTGCAGCCGGTAGGGAACAGGTAGTATCACCGGGTGATAAAGGGAGAGCGAAGATAAGACAAGCTTTTTGCCCATGACATGTGTTGACTAATAAGGTTGGACTCGGCGTTGGGAGTGCAATTGCGCCGGTAGCAGCTAGCGCGAAATGGATTATGGGCCTGCCCGTTATCCCCGCCTGTTCATTGGCCACCTTGCTCGACGCGACGCTTAGCCATTTACGTAGGGGGAGGCTGCGCCGCCACACCTCGTTAAACGGACGGGTCTTTTCAGAGGGCGATCTGCTGGTGCTTGGACCAGGGCTGTAAGTGGAAATACCGTCCTTATTGCGGATTAGATAGGTACGTCCGTAGATAGCTAGACTCGGGAGCTTGTCACCGGAGCCCACCGACTTTAATCCGAGTCATGTTAGGATTCACTGTTCACCATCTACCTATTCCGTACCAACCTGCTAACTTAACTTACCAGGTACCTAAATTCTTCACTTGCAATTCATCAGTCCGGCAACCTCACTTCGGCATACACAACAGAAGCCTCCCTTGGCTGTTATTAAGTGGCCACTGAGCGGGACCTTTGATCGGCCCTCAGCCCATACCCCATTGTCGAGGCAATGCCCACCTATGCATATAATCTCTAGATTATGCATTCGCTGATCCATCAGATACGTGGTGGTTTTCCCGCTGCAGCGGCTAAAAAGCAACGAGCGACCGACGGAGGTGCCGCCTAATCTGACCCGGTACCTGGTACATTCCATAGTGCACAGCACAAGTACCTGCGCTGATCCGGGCGTTCTTATCGAATAACTATTCCCTCGGTCAATCGAGTAATGGTTTGCGATGACCGGCCCCTGTCTGGAAATGCCCTCACATTTGGCCTGATCCAGTAAGGCCCACCATCACGAAATGAGGAATCGGGCGAAGCATCTCAATCTATCGAGTAACATTTAAGTAATAGCCTGCCTTCTTCTTACCGTTCCCATGCCCTCAGTCCATTTCGCTCGCAGCTAACATCGGCCTTCTGCCTCAACAAAAGTCCGTCCGTCAGGTGAGCCCCCAGGATGAGGAGATGCCACGTCGGAGTACGGCGGCAATTCACCTCGATATATTCAAAACTCTTGATTAACGTCATGGCCTTCATATCCAATATCCAAAAAATGACTTTGCCGAGTGGTAGATTGTTGTCATCCATGGTTGGGACGTCGCTACCTATACAATTGTATGGCTGCTAGTATTCGGTAAGTAATCCTAACCCACTGCCAGACCAGGCCCTTCGTGGGTATGGTAGCCAATTGTCCAATGAGAGTCAAATTGTCCGCTGAACGCTCAATTGCCCAATGAATGCTCTCGTCCAATCCTCGAGCAGGATGAAGCATGCCAAATCGTGTCGACTTCATTGCAAATGTTAAAAGACAGCAGGATAGACTTGGAATCGGCTCGCGACGCCGAGACTCCGAAGGGCTGTCCAGCTGCCACGGATGACTCCATCACTGGATATTGAATACTATACCCATGATCTCCACGCTGAACCCGGGATCCCGCCGAATCCCCTATCTTTTGTAAGCAGGGTTTGGTGGGCCAAAGCACAATTCTCACGTGATTAGCACCGCGCGTGTCACATGAAGTTGCCGCGATGCCAGATTGCGCCCAGCAAAATGCCTGCGGCAGATAGTGGCAAACAAACAACATGATTTTGTCCGAGACAGCATTCTCACTCCTCCTCTAGCAGTTATCTCCCCTCACTTGTGACCCCTGCGGCCGAATGGGTATCATATACAAGTACAAAGCAGGTCAGCTGAAGTTTCCCCGGCCTCTCGCGGGCTAAGTATAGGGATTCAACAATTCTAAGACTCCGACGACGCTCGAGAATAAACCGTTGAACCTTGAATTTTTCATTCCGCATATAGCATGGCGCTCGATTGACTGTCACGATACACGACACGCGGTTTGGCGTCGCTGCGGTATGGATCACGTGATGCTCACGGATTATACCGATACCATGCGAGAGTCGCCCCTTGGTTCGCCATATCTGCGAATTTCGCTGGGGTTCTACGAATCATTTCTCCCACATATGGGCATATATCTACTCGAGGTAGAGGTTTTCGGGTTTTGCGTGCACTCATACATATTCATCGCAAAACCCTCTCCTTCCGGAGTTATCGTTGCGATTAACCAAACCCATCGATTCGAGCTTGTCGACCGACTGGGACTTTCGGTCAGCACTCGTCCTGGTTTTCCGGATCTCTACCATTCGTATGGCCTCTTACACACGGCCTTATCCCGGGCCATCAGAACTAAACTCGAATTGACGAGATTCGCATCACCTTCTCAGTAGTATAACATGGAACTTATAGCGCTTGGCCTTGATGTTGGATCTGGCGTGGCTGCAACCGTTGGTCCGTCATCCCGTGGGCTTCATTGTCATAGGGCATTTACAGTACTTAGGCTATAAGCCTATAACTACGCCCTACTATTGTGAGCGCGTGACGCCCAATCAAGCTAAAGGTAGACATGCACATTTACCAGATCGAAACACTTACCTGAGAATATAGGGACCAAGCTACTACGCAGCCCATCAAGACAATTGCCTTCTCGTCGTCCGGACTTCTTCTGAGCTGAAAAGAACCTTATAGTGGTCGATTAGTTGTTCATGTTGCCCGATCAACAGCACCAGTTGACCTAATGGTAATATAGCTTAGTCACCTCTATTACCCGAATGTCACAGGTTCATATACGGCCCTAGCTCGAATCTCTACTCCTGAAGAAGAATCCCCGGACCATCCCTTGCTCCCTGACATTTGATGGTGAGAATCCGTCTGGCAAGCGGCAAGCCAGTGGTAGGTCAGATACCGCAAACAAATACCCCGAGCGAAAGCAAGACACGTTGCAGCTGAGGCGCTGAAGGAAGGCCCGAGGCAAGATGTGAGGCCGGCTTTTGGGCTGTGTTTTCTTTCTTTTCGTCACTTTATGCGTTGATCTTGGGGATATGTCAACCTACATATCTATTAATGAATCTCTACTCCAAGGCCATCAGGGACTCGATTCCGGATCAAGTGAGATGGGACAAGGGTAAAATGAGAAGAGCGGCAAAATAGGTGCCTAATTGTCATATTGTCATGGAGCCGAACCGGTTTTACAATTCGCTGTGCTGCCTTGTCCACTGCAGGCATCTATGCATCTACATTGGATACTCGTCAGCCGGCAAGTGAAATGATGACATTAGATGGGATGACCGAGTAATGACCAAACATGCCCGACTGCATGAGCAGTACCGTTTTCACCGCTTGCCTCGTTCAGGCACAGTTGACCCCGGTGGGCCTTGTTATCCTAATTTGTCCCAGCTAACGGGAAACGTGCATTCAACGGCATAGCATGAGGCAAAAGTCCCACTGAAAAATGAGGGCGCTTGGTAATTATGGAAGGACGTATATTTGACCCACAAGGAGAGGGCCCTTTGCACCGAGGTCGACCAACACCCGGAGGGGAAGTGACAGCCTGGCACCGACAAACGAAGCGAAGCATGAGGATCAATCTAACAGCGCACTGAGGCCACTGGTCTTGCCAGATGCGGTAACAATGATTACACGTGCATGGCATGGATGCTGTTGATGTCGGGCAGCAAAACAATGAAGGCAAGGATGCCATGTGGCAGTTTGGGTATATGCACCGGCCACGCTGACATAACAACAAGCTATAGTCAGCTGCTCAATTGGGTCTCAAAATGTGCACAAAACAGGGGGCTTGAGTGCATTAAAGGGCGGTTGAGCTCACGGCCAAGATAACCAGAGGTGCTTCTAGGCAGCCAGCTTACAGATAAGCTACGATTTTTACCATTCGGATTTGGGGATGGAGTGAAGAGGTGGGAATTTGGCGTGCGCTCGATGTTGGGTATTCAAGATTGATTCTAGGCGCTCTCCTATATCAAAGACATTCATGATTGTTTCGCCCGCGGACACACTCGATTATAATGACCATCCCCTTCACTCGTTCATACGAAATTAAAATTATGTCATTCTCCTCACTGACTCACTTCTAGTTGATAATATGTTCCTCTCCCTTGGGCCCTCCCCGCCAATCCCACCGTAATACGCCGGGAGATCAAGATAGTCCTGTATCTCACCCCGCAACATTATTATATTCCATATAGGCAAGTTACTTTTCTTATCCGATTTATACGAACTGATTTCCCAATCCATCTGCATAACACCACGGTTTGCTGGGTTGGACACGCATTGTCCTTGAGGAGCGCGTAGGCGTTTTGTTCACACTCGCGAAACTATCGGATCCTTAGTCGATTGCGAATAAATCCACGGGCTGCTTCATCCTTGACTTACGGGACATTGCCATGTAGGTCAATAAATTGCTGGGATAGTAGTCGGGTGGGAGAGGTTTTTTCGCCTTCGCCTTCCCCTTCCCCTTTTTCGTTTCGGACTTGGACTCGGGACGTGTTGTGGTGTCTGAATCTTTCAAGTCGTCCGACGAACCCTCGCCCTCGGCGAAGTTGGCTAAAGTCTTCTCATCTATTGTATCATACGAATCCTCATGTTAGTTCTATTTTCTTGAACGAGGTGAAATAGATGAAGGATTGTCTGTCTGTAAAGTCGGCAATACGTACCATCGTCGAACTGTTCCTTCTTGCTCTGGAACTCTGCGGCCTTGTCTGTGGACTGGCGGGTGTTTTCGGTCACTGTTACGTCCGTGGACGCGGAAGTCCGCCGGGCTGATGTGGATGAAGTGGTAGCCATGTTGAACTCTTCAAGTAGATACTTAAATCTTGCGGCTTGCTGGGGCTTGGGGCGATTGGCTTGATTAATGGTGTTGGTGGATTTGAGGGAGACTTGTGAGGTTTGACGGAATTCTACAAGGACGTGCGTTTTGTCTTTATATAGTTGTCTATGCTGTAGCCTGCTATGCTTTTACCTTGATGCCATACCTGGTGCCAAGCAACCTACATGATATACCTACGCTTGCGGCTTAATGACCCTGCCCAGTTGGTTGGCCTGCCGTGACTTGATTATCCGGCAACACTACCTATCTACTGATCAACAAGTCAACCCCTGTCGATGCGTCGGAATAGATGAGTAACGATGGCTCATCAGGGCGATGGAGCCGACCTAGGTAGGAAGTAGGTAGGCGTATAAAAGCCGTTGTAATTACAGCTCACAGCTCACATCAGACTTCGGGGAATCGACCAATGGGATGCGTGCCTGGGGCCGAGGCCGAACTCCGAAGCCGAGCTCCGGCGCTATTCCCAAGAGCCATTCACGGCGGGTGAGATTTCTCTTCCGCGCAACTGCTCCAGATTACTTTGAGTGTTGCCTCTCCGCTCCGTACATATTATGAATCTAACGAACCCAATCGCCATAGGTAGGTATTATAACCGGCATGACTCACGCCCGTTGCGCGTGCGTGCCGCGTAATGGTTCCATCACCAGTGGATTCTCCGGCAGTGACTCCGTCGGCCCCTCCTCACCGCAGAGCCAACGCCTGCGAAGTAAGATCAAGCCTTTCGGTGACTTGGCACAGAGCTGTGCTGATTTGATCTCATAGCCCTGCCGTAAGCGAAAGGTAGCATGCGACCGTGGCCGACCTTTCTGCATCCGATGTAGGCAGAAGCTGCAGACAAGTGATTGCGTGTACCCGGCATCAAGATCTTCTAGATACCTCTCCTCCGTTGCAGCGCCTCCTCGTTTGGCCCCGGTGGGAGTTCAGTCGACGGCGGCTACCGAGGGAATTGCGTCTCAAAATCCAGAGCAGCACGCCTCAAGGCATAGGACACCGGGCTATCTTGGCTCCACGAGTTTCTCTGCCGTATTCAGGGAAACTGAGTTCAGCTTGAGCGAATTGCAAGGTCTTCAGGTAACGCCCTCCACCCCTGACAGTCGACATCAGGAGATCTCGGCACCAGATGAATTCCGGCTCGATACTCGGACGCGCGACATTTGCTTGTTCGTGCTGCGGAATGTTCCCTACGTTTCGCCGGAGAAGATCATTCTCCGCGACAGAACAGCCTGGCACTCTGCCTTCGTCAGGAGAACTCTAAAGTCGTTTTACGAGACCTTTGGGCGTTATTTCGAATCCCAGAGGAGCGACGCGTCCCTCGAAGAGCTAGCTGTTCTTCTTTCCAAAAACACGGCACTTGCATTCTCCGATGACGACGACATCTCGCCTGAACAATGGTTGGCTCAGTTCTCCGGGCGCCGTGCGCGTTGGGAGACCTTGGGCTTGCTATTTGCATTTGGTCAGTTGGGCGTGACTACTATCACGAGGGATGACCATAGTCAAGCCGCTCAGGACAGTCTCAATCGCCCGAGTCGCGTCACCAAGCACTGCCTCGAATTTTGTATTCACCTTTGTCAAGAATTCTGCCCGGCCAATTCTCTTCTGCTTGCTTTGACGTTTAAACGAATGCAGATGGAGACCATGGTCGATGGTGACATGGGTTCGCGTTGCTCTCCCGACACACGCAGGACGTAATTATGTATCGCTAATGCGCTCCTAGGTTGCCGGCCATGGCTATTCCTCGCAGAGGCTGTCGCCCTCCTGACTTTTCTAGGATATCACGTGCTCCCAAACACGCCGGACTACCAGTACAAGTTCATGGTGGAAGTCAAACGGAAAATCTACTTCGAGGTCCACATCGCACACATGGCGTTGGTATCATTGACCGGGCGACCACCCCTGATGGACCGGCGATACCATACCACGCCGCTTCCACTAAATGTTAGCGACGCCTTCCTATCCAACGACAGAGACAGTGGTATTCTGCGAGGACGCGATTATGTCGGTGCCATAGAGTCTAGTAAACCTATCGCGGATCTATCAATTGCGTTCTTGCGTGCGAGAGCCCAACTATCGTTGCTCCGCGAAGAAATCATGCGTTTTGCCCTGAGCACTTGGTGCAACGTTTCGGTGGAGGAACTCTTGTACGTGATACGGCATCAGAGCATGTTCCGGCTGCTATCCACCATTTCCCAGACCCTTCGGGCTTGTCCCCTTTTAGAGGCTGACCTTATAATCCAGAGACGTGAAAGCTCGAGAGTCACTCACAATCAAGGAATTCCCGCCGTTTGTGGAATACCGCGACTCCGACTTGGACAGTCGTAACGAAGTAATGGAAGTGCTATATTTGAAACTCCTGATGCGGCTTGAGCATCTCCTGAACCTATTTTTGATCGAGAGGCTATTGCTCAAACACGGCCACACCCAAAGCGAGCTTCTATCCGTCAGTTTCGATATAGTAACATATACGCTGCCTTTTTGGACTCATCAAATTACACTTCTTCGCTTAAGCGGCGACTGCGAATGGCTCGTAAGCACATGCCTTTCCTTACCCCATATTTCTATCGACTAGGGTTGATTTTTTACGATCCTTTCTCGTTCTCGTTCACATGCCCTTTCAACAGCTGATTCAATTGTTTCCAGCTTATGGCCTATGGCGTTCCCGCAGGTGGGATTCTATGCCAAGAGCTTCTAAAGCCAACACTACATGGCGACCCCCGGATCACGAGGTCAAGCCTCATTCAGAAGCTCAGCCTCCTTGTCGGATTTCTCGACTGGGTCAAACCGACGGCGCCCAACGGCGACTTATGCTATAAGTGTAAGACGATTATCCAGCATGTCCTCGACCAGGCACTGAATGCGTCTGCAACTGGGTACGAGAGCGCGGACGGTGCGATGTTTGACTGGGATTTCGCAGCCCATGTAGATTTTGACTTCGATCTACTGAATACCTTCGACTGGGCGCGTGCTGAGGGCCCGTCGATTCAAACCCACCACACGGTCCCCACCTCCTTGTCAAATTAGCTACTGTGATTTTGCGAGGTTGTTTAGCTGAGATGGTTAGCCATGGTACTTTTTATGGAGATGTGTTCTTCGTGGTGGATTGAATGGATGCAATACCACGGTGCAATAACCCGACAAACACGGCAGCGAGCTGTGCCTTCACATCGGAGTGTGAACCTCTTTGGAAATGGAGGCATAGTTACTGGGTTGCTGTCTAGTAGGACATGTGTGTGTATATACCTAAATTCAAAGCGCCGTCTGCACAGCAGATTCATAATGCGATCTCCCCAACGTCCCCTATGCGACTTGGTGCGTCGACATGTTACTTGTATGCCAAGATGCAAAGTAGTAGCCGCCCCAACGCCGGAGCCCCCAGGCCGCTCATAAGAATGCGATGTATCGACATCGTCCTGCTGGTTGATGTTTGCCGTGGTATCAAGTATTATCATTCGTGGGCGTCGTATCAGCGATAAAACCTTGCGAGGGAAAAAAAAAAGAGGACAAGACAAGAAGTACAAAACATCTAGATGCACTCCCTTTGATGGGAAATATGCCAAACGTGAGATCGAGATAAAGGCGTGTAGAGGGAGAAAAAAAAGAAGAAGTTCCGGAGGAAAACTGGAAGAACCAAGAGATGTTTTTTGTTGAGGTCGGCGGCGGCGGCGACCACATACGATGAGGTAAACCATAAGTCTACCGTAGAAATGTCGTGTCCCAATTAAAACCAGCCTTTGGACCCTTTGCGCCTAAGTCTGCGAACGCCTTTGTTAAAGGAGGAAAAAAAACAAAAAGACTATTCCGAAACACCATGACGAGCCTCACCCTCACCCTCCGCGCCCCCCCCTACCCCAGAGTAGAATTCTCGCTATGCTCGTGTACCCCTTTTAAGCAAGACGACGTGGAAAAAAGAGTTATAAAAAAGAAAAAGAAAAAGAGCTAGACCGAGCCCTCCGCCTTCCCCCCTCCACGTGCGAAATAATCAGACAGCCGCCCCCGTTGCAAAATGGATATGCGACGCCATGCGCTCCTTCGTGCCTCAGCATACCTACCGCGAGAGCCAAGTTAGGAGAAAGGATCCCAATTCGGGAAATAAAAGTTTTGGTCCCCCCCCAAACAAAAAGGGGAATGAAAAGAAGCCGGGTTTTCCTGAGCTTTTTACTTTCCCTCTCTCTCTTTTTTTTTGTTCTTTTTTTTCTCTTTTTCTCAGGCACACGCGAAATCTAACCCCATTCCCCTTGCCACGCCCTGCCAGTCCCAGACTCTCGCCCACTCCGCCCGGGCCATGAGCCGCCACACTTCCTCCAGGACTTCGGTGACGCGATCGCAGTTGCGCAGGCCGGTGTACCCGCGCACGGTGCGGACGGCGGCTCGGACGCGGTCCTGTTGGGACGGCGCGAAGGACGCGCACCCGATTATGAGGCAGGGGACGAGCAGCAGTGTTTGGACGGGGTCGCTCGGCTTGAAGGAGTCGAGGATCGCTAGCGACTCGTCGACGGCGAGGGATATGCGCGGGTCGTGTTGCGGGGGGTAGCCGATCGCTGGCGGGGGCGAGTCCGCGTCGGCGCTGATTGGCGTCGGCGCATGGTAGCTGCCGCTCGACGGGCGGCGATCGGATATAAGGGGGAGGGCAGCGGAAAGGGGAGGCGAGAGCGGGGTTGAGCATGGTTTTGAGGATGCCGGGGAGAGAGGTATCCTGCTGCTGCCGTCTCCTACGGCTACACCGACGGGGTTCACGCTGGTGTCGACGTCTGTTCTGACTCCTATCGTTGGGGGGATGGTGTCTGACATGGTCGGCGCCGCGAAGAGGTGTGGAGGTCGCGGGGACGCCGTAGGTGGATATATGGTTCGATACAGGTACACCCACATCATCTGCTTATATAGTAGGCTGACACGATCGCGGTTATCGCCAGTCGGCCAGGTTGGCGCCCACTCGCGAATTGCGACATCGATCTCAGTGGCACGATAGAGTGATGTGTAGTCGACCACGGGGTCGACCTTGGCGATGATATTGGCCCGTATCGCGTTCCGGATCGTCGTGATCTTGGCTAGATGATGGAACAGTCCGTCACCGATGCCGATTAGTCGCGCAGGGTCGATCTCAACCCACGGGACCCAGTCCTCCGTAGCAAGGCGTTTCGTCTGTAAGTCGGGATACCGGATCAGCTCGTCTGCGAAGACGCGGTATTGAAAGAACTCTGTGATAAATGTGGTAAATGCCTTATCCGGCGGCGGGTTCTCCTGAATCAGACTCTTGTAAGCCTGGAGATGTACCCGATGCGCACCATCCGAGGATCCTTCTGCGGCTGTCTGCAGCAATAGACACAGCATCTGCCCATAGCGAGGTGCCAAGTTCGACTTCTGTTCCGGGGCCCCCTCGTCTGTACGTCCCCATGCTAATAATTGTTTCATGGCTGCGTTATGATGGAATTGCGACCGGGCCGTCAGGGTCGAAAGATTGACGTTGGGACTAGAACTGAGGAGCTTGACGCCGTAAGGGGCCTCGAAGTCTATGTGTTTACCGGCTAAGGAGAGGATGGAATGCATCAGCCCGCGATGTTCGACCGCCATCTGAAGCAGCATATCCTTAAAGGCATTTCTATGTTGGCCTTCTACGGTGAGCACGCTGCTGAGGTGGTTGATGTAGTGGCTGAAGAAGATCCGGTCTTCCGGTGTCTCGATGCCCTGGAAGATTGGCTGGAGCGTAATGTGCGGAAGGCTCTGCTTCCTTTGTCGCTCTGGTGAACGAGTAAGCAATTTAAAGAAGAGGCCACGACAACATGGAACCAGCGTTTTCCCCTACCTTCTTCTGCCTTTTCGCGGCCACTCTTCCAGAGTGTCTTCTCATGATACCCCTCGCATACTACGGCGTTCTTCTCGCAGTTTAAGCCTGTGTCGAGATTAGCGGGCGGGCGTCTCCATATATAAGTGCCTAGGCCTGTCTCACAGCGTGGCTTTGCTTCGTCGCACTTCTTTTTCCTCTTGCGACATGTGATGCAACCTGTTTTTGAGCGGCCCTTGGCGGCTTTATTGTTGGCCACCTGAGGGCCCAGGGGATGTTTGCGTGGTCTTCCTCTCGGCCGCTTAGCTTTCATTTGACCAGATGATGGCCTGGGAACTGGTGGGCGGGGCGCCTCTTGAACGTCGTCCATACGAAAACAGTCATCCTCCACTGGCTCTCTCTTGGGCACCATTGACCCGTCGTCGGCGCGTCGCTCCCAATTTGAGTCATCATTGACATTCCCCACTGGTTCATCGTCCTGGTAGGTGGCGCTCCAAGTGCCATCCGACGGCGTGCACGCCGACTGAAGAGCAGGTGGGACTTTCGCGCTAGAGTCAATCATGACGCAAGCTCTCTCTTGTTCAGTGCTAATGGGAGACAATGGAACGGCGCTCATCTGCGCCGTTGGCGCGGGATTTGTCCATCGCGGATTTGTGGAGAAGGTTGTTGACGAGTCTTCCCTGGGCGCCAGACCACGTCTCTCCGGCCATGAAGGTCCAACGCTGCTGGTGACCAGGGCAAGTGGGCCATCCATGACTGAATTCTGAAAGCCAATCCCTCAACTTCTCATGAAGCCCAAGCGGCGGAGGAGGATGTGTTTAAAGAGACAAGAAGTTAGAGAGGCGCGTCTCAGAGAGCCGACAACAAGTCTGCGGCAATGTTTACCAGTGAGTTCTGGTCTGTGAGCCCATTCCAACTCTCAAAATCGGCAATTGTCGCGTGAGCAGATCATGGTCAAAAGCCGCCACGCATTCTCTCTGATCAACACAACCAACTCATTAATGCTCGTTGCCAACGGAACAAAAAAGAAGGCTGTTCGACGAATCGGAAGCTGGTAGCTCTGCGGCGATAGGTTGTCCTTCTTCGAATCATAGACAAGAGAAAATCAAATGAAGGAGGGGTTGAGCTGGGGCAGCGGATGTGGAGTAGAGGCCTTCTTATTTGGACGTGAAGTCGATATCGTGGGGCCACTTGGGGCGCAACAGCAACACCCAACGACACCTTGAAGACGGACGGAGAGAGAGGGAGCGGGAGAGGGAGAGGGGGAAAGATAGAGTTACTATAGGCAGGAGACGAACATCAAAATGCGGACATGATGGGCAGGACCAGTGACATGCGCCAGGCTGGATCCAGGGTAGGATGATGACTACGGGTGGAAGAAGTTGAAGAGGAGAGTAATGATGGATGATCGTCTCCACCCGCATTCCACCGTCTAACCAGTTCAGGCGGCCGAAACAAAACGGAACAAGAGATATGAAATTGAAGTAGGTAGTGTAGGTATAGTGTATAAGTCTTGGTCAGATACGGTATGAGCGACAGAAACAGCCAACCCCCGATATAAACCTAAATGCGATCATGGTATATAAGAGAAACTCAGGGGGCGACAGGTCATTTTGAGACGTCTATACCCGGTGTCACCCTTACACAGAGAGGCCAAACGAAGAGACTTCTCAGGCCTCTCACTGGCATAGCTAGGGAGACGGGGCGGTCACCAGCCAGCGACACTCGCACTACACGAGGGAATCATGTAGTGTACCTACGCTAGATAGTCGACGGTGGCCGTCTTCCAGCAGCAAGACGCGGACATGGGGTACATGCCTATCTGGTGGGAGTACCCAGAGGCTTGGCGCCATTCCAACCCATGTCGATTGCCCCAGGACGACTCCACCATCCTGCAATTTTAGCGTCTATCTCCGGCCTTGTATAGGCGACGGTCGGAGAGGTAGTGGTACCGGCACACTACACTGGTGGCCCTGTCGTTAAGAGGAAGCGTAAGAAAGTGGCGGGGACGATTCGGCCTGGGCTTGCGACGCGCACCTCTCGCCGTAGGGAGGTTATCACAGCATGGGGAGAACAATTGGTTGAAAATAGTTACCCGAGAACTGGGTCAAATAGCGCACAGTGCTGATCAGGTTGCCTGCATCATGTACGAGACGGCGAAATACAAATAACAATAATGGACGAGCTACTTCGGAATGGGTACTAGCTTTCCCCAGCGTTTGCCTGGTTGCTCCTGGATTCGGTAGCTGGACAACGGACAACTGCGATCAGACAGGGAATGGCATATCTAGTTAACTACCTTAACTACCTCTCAACTACGGAATAGATAGATAGTAGTATCACTGGATTTCGATGGGTAACTAAAAAGGAGGTTTTACGGAGAAGGTAGGCATAGGCAGTTAACTAGATAGATGTCCTCTCTCACGAACGTGCTCTTACAAACCCGCTCGCCAACGACCGCGCATCGTCACATATGTGGTTCGCGGGTGTGGTTGCTTCCATGAACAGCAATTGGCGTAGACAGGTACATCATACGGCGAGCGATGAAATTCGGTTATGTGTCATATAGAGTACCCGTGGCGTGACTACATGCGGTGATTGTGTTGAGGGTTATGAGTATACAAGTAAACAGATGTATATAAATACATGCTCGAAACTTTCGAGTCAAGCCCCCACGGGGATGTGCTCTGGCGGATCCTGGTGCATGATACGTTCAGGTATTTCAGCATTACCTTCGGATGATTAATACCACTGCTTAGCCACCAGGGGTAAGACGTTGCGACGGTTGCGCAACGATCTACACTGGGGACGGCGTACTGCCTGCTACCTAAGCAGACACTAATCAGTTAGCTAACCATCTCCTACTAGTATAGACCTGCCCCGTACTTTATCATACCAGTAACAGCGTAGCATCCACTAGAAGCACGTAAAGCAACGACTTGTGCCTACGTTTACTAGTGTACAGATCACACTCCAAAGTTTGGGTGACGCCGGGTTGGGAAAACGACGAGAAGCTGATTTGATCGCGGTGAACGGACTCCTCGCCCGACCCTTGTTAACCATAGTCGTGCTTCGCTGTGTCAAATGCATGCCTACCATTGATCAACCGCCTACACCACGTAGTATAAATTCTTTTTCTGCATCCGGGAACGGTTCGTCATGCTTTCGTGGCCCGAAGTTTGAGGATCCTTCGGGCCGAAAAGTTGAAGGATGCCGCGATGTACCTGTCTGGTTCTCGGGCTGCTCGCAAGAAGAGGCGGCGTAGTTGGTAAAGCACCATATTAATTGTAATAAGTTTAAGGTATGATCATCGACGGATACCTTCCTACAGTCACTGTTAGCTATTATCGGACAGGCCACCAACTCCAAGGTTAACAGGCATCTGCTAGGGTTATATGCCGTCCAAGATCTTAGCACTGCCCTCATCTGTAGTTAGTTACGCATAAGGAAAAGGTGAACCCAGCGAGAAATCTCAAAGCGGCAGGCGTTTACGGACACGAGCAGTTCAACGGACGGCTACATGGCTTTCGGACCTTCGGGAGGCTCTGAGATTCGCCGCTAACCCGGCACTTCCGGGAGTTAAGCAATCCAACAACAACGACAGAACCAACAACCCGCCATGCTTAAAGTAAATATTATGATCGGCGCGAGCCGCTGCCGCTCAGTTGCGCAATACAAAGCTACTCAGTATAGACGGCAGGATTCGCCGTCTCGAGGATTTTCTTATCTCACTACATACCGCCCTCGTCTTAGTTCTGTTAAGAAAACTCTGCAGCAATCTGGAGATAAGTACTTTCGGCAAAGCATCGGTCAATCGTGGAGGGTTATACGCAGTATAAGTTTCTACAGCCTCCGACAAGATGCCTGACAATAGTGGACTCGTAAGAACTGAAAACTAAATGGGGGTCAGATTTTGACAAATATAGCCACCACGACATAAAAACCCACACAAAGTTTCGTGAAGTCGTCGCAAAATGCTTTTTGCCGTGTATCATGGCTAACTCAGGATATCAATGGGATGGTGGTGATATTCCAGTAGTACAACCTTCGGGTTGATAACTCTAGCCCTCGCAACAAGAGTTGCCGAAGCACCTCAACTGAATCAGCCCGGGCTTCATTCACCCGCCCCCGGGCTTCGGGAATTATTCTGTATGGGCTTACCTCCTACTTAGTATATGTAGGTATGACATCGCGGCACTGGGCCATCGACCCCATATTTCCGCTCCTAGCCCCATTTCACTTTTAACATCTCCGTCTGCCTCCCACGCAAGTAACGATGTAACAGTATGACGTTTTTAAGTTGGGGTATCGTGATGCAGCTATAGTGTAGGCACTGTACCTACTGAGATGGTGGTGAGGGTCCCGGAGGACTTTTGTACACTACAGTACTGGTACTCCTCCCTAACTACGTAAATATGAGAGGGGTTTTCGTCGCCGTTGATCCTTGACCTGGGTCCACCCTTTGGAAATGGCTCTGCGCGACTCTGGATGCGAAAGCTCAAGAGTCAACAGTAATATGGGGGGTCCTGACTCCTGTGAGCTGGAAGCTCAATCAATTGACTGGTTCCGCCACCCGGTTTCTGTTTGTCCGTGGTACGATTAGTTAGTTAGGCAGGAAATTCCCGCTTCCTATTTTTGTCGTGCCAAGATTTGTGACCTGTCTTCTTCTCTTATGGAAACGTTGATAACTAATCATAGTTATAGATTGGTATAGGATCTGATAGTCACTGGTGTATATCGTAGCCCAAGCAGTTACCAGTTACTTCTGTACTCATTATCAGTATACTCCCGGTGGTGTGAGCCGTAATGAGCCGTCAACCACGGATCTATCACCACCTATACCGGCCGAGTAACAGCACATATCTGGCTTATTCGATTAGTAATCTCGTATAATGGGTCGGCCGATGCTCGAGGCAGTTAGTTGCCCGACCCGTCAGACTCTTCTTTCTTCGCCTTGCGCAGCTGCACCCGCAAACCATCCACCGCCCGGATGCAACAACGACCCGTGGCCGGCTTCACATCTGCACTGCCCTGAATTCGGCCCGTTCCCGTCTCCTATACCAGCCTGCCAGCTACTGTGCCTGCAATGCCGTTTTCCGGCCGTGACTTCTGCCGCCTGACCACGGCCCGTTCCTAGCACCCAGCCGTCCATGATGCTCCATGATACTCCACGACACAGCTTTATCCGGCTTGTCTACCTACCTAGCGTCAACCCCCGACTGCGTGTGTGTACCTAGGTATTGTAAAATGCCCAGCGTAATCGGGGCATTCTATACAATACTGGCCGCACCAGACGGTCCGGCATAGTCATCAGGTGGTCGCGGCCAGAGTCACGGATAGCCGGGATAGGTGTTGTCAACGCTATACTCAGTACGCAGCAACGAGCACGGTGTGACCAACTACCCCTGAAACTGTATTTCTCTGCCGTTTCCCTCCTCCCTAGCGGCCGTTGAAGCCGCTAAGCCTACTAGGACTTAGGCTAGGCGCAACCACTATAGCAGGGGCCGGCGTCGCTAACGTCCCATCCCCAGCATCCTCCCATGGCCGTGCGAGGTCCGACCGCGGCACACTGTAGCCATGGTCTCGGCAGCGTCGGCGACCTCGGCCGCATCAAATGTAGGGCGCTGCACGATGAGCAGGTCGACATCCCTCCCGGGACCAAGTACGCGTTCGGCCCAATCATATCCGTCAGCTGGGCCAGCTCCGAGCTGACCACGTTCCAGTAGGGCTGTCCCTGTCAGCATGCTATCGGCTCGCTGGGGCGTCTATACACTACCCTCATCAGTCCGGGTGGGATCAACGGTTCGTCCTCCTGGCAACCCTTCTTTAGTCTCCAGCGGCAAGTTCTGGTGGCGGCCGTGTGGTCTCCCTATCTATCCACGCTCATGCCCGTTGCCGCTTTTTTTGTTGGTGTGGTCGTTTTCTGACTGAAACGTTGGTGACCACCCACTCCCGTTTCCTGAATGTATCTGCCTAGCCCGGCATCCTACTTTCTTTGCTTAACACGGAACCGCAATATCTTACGGGTAAATATTAGGCCTAATGAGGCATGCATTACGTCCCCGTTTGAGCTGGATCCACGCGGTCGTCATCCCTCCACGGCTTTCTTCCGTCATGGTAAAGTGCCCGCGCTGCTTTGGTCGATAGACGAGGTCTATCTCCTATAGACTTATACGGGATCGCGGACTTCCATGAGTTTTCAGCCCAGTACAGATTGTACGTAGGCTAGTTAGCAGTACGCAAAGAGAGAGGCAGGCTGATACCACCCGGCAACCAAGCAACCCCCGGCTATGAAGGGGGCAGACCCCAAAGATCAAATTAGGTATCATGGACTCTGCCGTGTAAATCTAAACACCGGGGCTACGCAAGGGAATACTAAGTACCCACCAAGCAATGAGAAAAAGATAATCGAGAAGTTGAGGGTAATAAAGCTTATCTCGAGAGGGTTGGATGGAATTTAATGCTTGTCGTTCGAGCATCAATGCTGGTATGTCAGGCCCGGCTAGTACGTATGTGGTAATTACGCACCCATCCCATTCGAAGGAGATGGGCCAAGGATTGCGACGTGTCACGGCACAGCCGCGAAGATCTTGATAGATCTACATCGAACCCCCACTTCGGATCGTGGGCGTTGCAAAAAGACCTAGTGTGGTATATATACGATGGCTGCTATAGACCATGTACTTCGTACACCTGCGTAAATAAGCGACCCTTACTACGGCTGGCGGCGTATCGCCTACGCTTTTCGAAGCAGCAACATGGGGTAGGTTCAGTTGGTTGTCTATTGCGTGCATACACTGTATGGCGTGCTCGCTACTTTATATTGTTCATGGCACGCGTGTTAACCCATCGCAGTAAGATATTCCCAGTCCGATGCGAGTAACTAGATACTTCTTAGTGTATAGATACATACCTAGGTTGAAGTAACTATATACATAGGTTGATCTGGAGCTAACCGAGATTTGACAAAATAGAAAAAAAATTAATAAATAAAAGAAGAAGCTGATCTTGCGTTGCTCGATCCGATCTTACCGATATAGACTTGGCGGTTCAGGGTAAGAGTCGGCTCGAAAACCCACTTACCCACTTTGCGGTGCATTTGGGTTTAACCTGCACTGCACGCCCGTCGATTCGATTATTATTTCTAATGGATTATGAGATGGGCGGCCAATAATGGCCGGTCAAGCCAGCTCTCTCTGAGGAGTGGTACTGGATGGAAACCAATTAATAAGATATTTGCGAAGCCATGTTTCCTTTCGCCTGCTGCACGGCAGTTCGAAGGTATAACCATGGGGATTGGTTACTGACCGAGTACATCAATGACATTGATGAGGCGTCTCTTTTGGGGATGTCATAGCACTTATGTTGTCGCTTTTTTCCTTGATATAGACATGAGATGTGAGATATCACTTAGACAACTGGAGAAAAGTGTTGTTTCTGTTGGATATTGTTTGCATGATACCCTTGGTGAAGGCGAGCCTGAACGCGCGTAATGTGACGAGCTGCTAATACGTGAGTAGTGGGCGCCAAAAACCCTGATGGTCCTCGTATGATCCTCAAGTTCAACACTGCTACGTGTGATAGGTAGCATGCGAAGGTATTCCGAGAGATGGAATGGCGATTAGACAAACCTGTCTTAGAGATAATGCACATTGTGCGTGCGCCACCCAACTCTGATTGTACACGTGTGCCCAACCTAATTCATTCCTACGCCATAACCGTGAACCAAGCTCCTGAAGCGAGTTGAGAGCGTGACACGTCTAGCTCCGGGCCTTATACCGTCTGCGCAGTTGTCCGCGTAGCTACTGGCACTTGGCCCGAGACAGCTCCCGTGACAAAGCAATCCCCATGTGCTCGTTCGTTCGTCCCCACCGTCGTCCAACCGCGGCGACCGGGAACTGGAGTTCCCAAGCGACCTAATTACCCCATTGCGCTCGTCAAAAAGCGGACCATTCGAGCATCCGACGCCCGACCCGTCACGGATTCGCTAACAGCCAACATGCACCGTCGCAGTGCGGACGGCAGAGCCTCATGTCTAGCTTCCGGAACGCTTCCCCGGGGGTGGGCCACGATCGTGCCAAGTGTGCCGTCCTTTTAGCACCTATGCAGGCACGCACGCTGTGGGGTCTGTCATGACTCGTACTTGTGATAACCGCTCCATTTGCCTGCGTGCTGGTCCGCTCGCGAAGGCCGTCGACACGCCACACCAGATAGGCTGACGGGTGCGCAACCATGGCGCGGAGACGAGGGCGCTTCGAGGGAACTGCTATCCAGGTTCCATATGAATGAGGATGCATCAACCCCGCATCCTAAGGTACGGTACCTATCGGAAGGCTGCAGGTGTCAGGCCATCAAAGTGAAGAGGTCGCATGAGGCCGCTCAAGGGGCTCAGTGACAATGGCGACATCTCGATTATTCCCGACGGCTAAATCCGGAGAATGGCAGGTCCTGGATGTATAGCCGGGACCTGTCGATGTGCCGGTGCCCCCATGGGCTTAGTTTGCTGGGCCCTTGATTGCGTCTCTTCCTCTGGGGCGGTCGAAGTTGGGGAATTGGCAGAAGCACGGAAAAGGGGGACATGGGGAACCCCTATGGCCTTGACGGAATAACAGACTTCCCCAGCGTGCCCGCGCCTCTCATTGGCCGCGGGTGCAAGAAACGCCGCGGCACTGATCCAGTGCCGCCACCAAGCCATCCATACTTATCTCCTGCATCTGCTGGCGACGCTCGGAAGCTTCGCTGCTTTCGGATGCGAGGTTGCGTCGGCCGCCCGCTAGCTCAGGCACCGTTATCGCGGATCTGTGGGTACGCACCGCCGATTTGACTGCCTGTCTGGCGCTGCAGCGAAGAACTACCCTGGCCTGCTGCATCTCTCCCGAGGCCGCCGACCAGCAGAGCCGGTGCCGTACCGTCTCATCATAGGGGTGAGGCCGGCGCCACGATCTTGGCGTCGAGCGAGGATGCGAGGCCGACCTGGTCATTCCGGCATGGAACCCGGGCGTCTCGATGTGACAGATTATCAAGACTCCGGTCTCGCGCTCGGTTCGACGGGGAGTGAGATGACATTTGTGGAATATGACTCCATTATATTATGGGTACGTTTGCTGCAGCCGGAATCACGAAATCCTGCCCAAAACCACGGCCACAGTATGGGATGGTCGGGCTTCACACGGACCTGGAAGTGTTCCTGATGCTACGGTAGAGCGTTTAGATGCTCTAACGTCTTTGCTCCGTTGTTCGGCATTTCCCATGGCTCGGCCACTCGACCAACCGCGTCTGTGCCAAACACGTCGGCAAGGAGTCAGGTGTAGACGAGCGGTGCACCTGGGCCGAGCAATGCGACGGACAGTAGCTGTAGATGGCAGGTATTAGTTGGTTAGTTGTTGATTGTGAACTACCGACCCCAAAAACAGCATTTCTCGGCCTTTATTTTCCTAGTGTGGGTTAGCTTAGGTGCCTTAATGACCGTTTAATCCGCTAGACCTACTAAGACTTAGGCCAGCTGTAGCGACTGAAGCCTTAACTGGTACCTACAACTGCCTATAACTGCCTATAACTGCCTATGACTGCCTATAACTACGCCGGATCCCTAATTCGTCCTGATGGCATTTTCCCGGGACCGTGTGAAGCCCGGTCGCACACTGCAACTATTACCCCGACAGTATCCGTGAGTTTTGGCAGCAAATAAACAAGAGCGGGTATACGTGACATATTGTTGGGCACCTAATACGGCAAAATACCTACTTGGTATAGATGATCCGGACTAATTAGGTCGTAACTAGAGGTAGTTACCATCGATGATAAAGTTGATAATTAGAGCAAAAGATGGTCAGCAATTAGTCTACGAAGTACATAGTCATGAGCTCTTTAGTTATCAGATGTGAACCCCAGCTAGACTGAATGGAATCCATCTAAAGTGGGGCCGGCGCGGGACGGTAAAAGATACCTACACCTTATTCGAGCCACCTGCGATATGACAGTCGTGAGGTTCCGGCTTGTTAGTGAAGGAAGAATCAACTGGCCCGACATCCGGGGACGAGCTCTCTTGCACGCTTGTCTCCTTATACACCACGACGAAGCGAGCACGCCGTACGACCGGCTTTCGCCCCTCCACGCACTGAAGTGCATCATGCATCGATCAAAGCTGAAGCTGAAGTTACTGGAGAATGGCATGTATGCTTGATTTTGGCATTGAACGCCGGAGAGGAAGAGGGGATGAGATGGGGCTGGTTATGCTGGCCCCCCACTGAGCCTCTCTTGGGGCGTGTGGGCGTGTGGGCGTGAGGGTGTGAGGGTGTGAGGGTGTGACTGAGCCGCGAGTTATAACGCGCACCAAGTGCCCGACAGCCCATGATCCATCCCGCAAATCTACCTGTGGTCTGCGGACGAGTCCACGTACTACTACGTAAGACGCCTGATAGGGCTACGGTGCTGTATCCTCGCTCCTCCCTTCGAGAGTCACACCCGGCTGCCGCCAAGTATCGCGAATGGTGTGGCAAACCATAGGGGTGGAGAACAGGGGGGTTATTCCGGGAAATATAAACGTGAGGACCTCACGTCGTTCCGAAGGATACAAACTTTTGTTTCATGCATGAACTATCGACGCTGCGAAAGTTGATAGGCACTACAGAAGATGTAGATTACCACAAGGCACATCTGGCCGGGCGTGATTGGGCTCGCCACGCCTGTATTTCACATGTTATCACCCACGCCAAGAGACTCTGGATACTTCTACGCTATCGTCATCCTCGAGGCTACCAATCAGGGACGAACCCAGCTACTGCCGGGCGGATTGGGCATCGATCTGCCCAGCTTTAACGTAGTAGTCTTGAGGTTACGTACGCTAATCCTATCGTTGCTGTTTTCAGTATTCTGTTACCTGATGGCTTTACCCCAACTTGTCCTTCGCCCGCAGATAGCCTAGGTGCGGCCCTATGTCACGCTTCGAATCACCCACGTTGGCCCCCTAGTAAGTAACAGAGAGAACCCCGAACGCCGTGGCGTATTATCCTAATTACCTGTCCAGATCCATCGAGCTGCAGCAAGTAGCACACCTTGGGCCAGCCCCGTCACCAGGTCAACGGTGAGCGAAAAAGAAAGCAGGCCCGGCTCAACGGTGAGAGAAAGGTGGTGTATGGAGGGCATCTATATTTCTGATCGAGTTGCAATCCACACCCAGTCAGATCTGGAGCGTCGAGATCGGCATCAAGGGATGCAGTAGCTGGGGCGCCACCAGGGCGCATCTTCAATGAGACGCGATCAAGGAAACGCGTAGGCACGACAGCAGAATGCGGGATGCAAGTCGTTGAACAGGAGCTCGAGGCATCTCCGATCTGCAAGGCAGGGCTCTTCTATATAGCCTATTCTCTGAAGTGACGTCAGGTGTAAGGGGGAAGCCTGATGGGCGTGCGTTCAGCCGCTCGTATCAACTGCGAGAGAAGACGACGCAGCGGTGAGGTGTGTAGAGGTGTTAGCCGGTGCCATGGGTCCAACACGGCCCCGATCGACAGACAGGCCCATCCCTTCTTTCGGGCTATTGCGCTGCGAGCATTCATGGGCTTCCAGGCAAGTAATATCAGCCAAAAGAGATGGATGATCACGGTGTGCAACTCGTTGCCCTACTATGGCCAAGGCGGGATCCTACAGAGTCTACCTCTGAAGTGGTATGTCCTCTGTGATATCCAGCACGACATCTCACGTGTCTGGACGCACCAGCAACCTCGTAACGGCGGTACCCATGCGCCAGGACTCTCGATGCACAATTTCCATCCGACCTCTATCTAACCGCAAGCGGGACCAATGGGATAATGTCATACATCGCAGAAAGGACTTTATCCTTGAGCAGGCCAGAATACTACCAACGCAATGGCTAAAGATATGTACTTCATACGTTTCATATTATCCGGTAACTAACGGCTTGAAACATATACCGAGAATACTGAGCCTTGCATGCTGAGTGGTAAATCACACATTTAGCTGGGCGGTAGCTAACTATGTTGGGTCTGGCACTTCACCGGTGACGCTCACCTGGGGTAATCCTGTGGCGTGGTTCTCTCCTCCGGTGTAGCCATCGTGCATCAGGCGTGAGGAGTAGCTGCGTATAAGTTGTAAGAATCGAGACTCGCTTATTCACATTGGCCGGCGTGGCGCAATCTGTCGTTAATAGACACCCAGTCGCGAAGAAGATCGCAGAGCACACTACTCAGCAGTGACAGCCCGCCATGGCTTACACTCTACCGGTGCCGGGTCCGATGCCGTGACGGCAGAAATATCGAGCGGATCGTTTCACGTAGATATGACTGGCCAATGCCCGGCAACAGATTACATACTCAGAGAGCAGGTTGCATGCGCAAGAGATGGATCCTTCATATATTTCAAGGTGCAGCCCGAGTTGTGCGAATGGGGAATGCGCACCCGAAAGGTGTAGCACGTCGCCGTCATCTGACACGGCGAGGGAATAACGCCGTCGTCCCGATAGAGCTCTGTGCTTCAAGCCAACCGAGTTTTGACCCCGTTTGGGCGCCGTTCCCCATCGCTCGTCACGCTCTCTGATACGCCTAAGCTCTCAGACTTTCTGCGAGGCCTCATAATGTGGTCACATGTGCGCTGACGGCAGAACAGCAGAATTTGCCCGAGAACAATCTTGAGGCCCGGCGAGTCTGATAGTGGTGATGCCGGTTTAGTGGAAAGAGTACGAAATACGAGAGTGGAAAAGAGGTAATCCCCTACATAGGGGGGAACATAGGGGGGAGTATCAACTATACCTCTAGGTAGTTGGGTTACTTACCTGTCAGTACTCCGATGTACATTTACAAATGTACATGAATATGTACAATGTCGTGAAAGCATCTCGTTCCCGTCACCTACTATGGCCCGTAGAGCGCCGAGAAGGTAAACCGAGGGTTCACCGAGACAAGCCGTGATTTTAGAACCGCTCAGCTTCACTCCGAAGAATATAAAAGCCAAGAAGCAAAGTCGGGTAATACGGATGGTCGCGGCGCCGTAAGAACCTGCTGACTAAGCACACCAACATTCACCCCCTTAATAGAATAATACTATGATGTATGCATGTTTGCTTAACTGCACATGTTTTGGACGGGATAATGTCATTTATGGACAAGTGCATATTCAGTGCTTGGTATTGTGCTGTCTCCATCTCCTTAATTGTTTCCTCAACACCCAAAAAACAACACGCGAATTTGCTTTTTTTCTAGAGTATTATGGTATCGTTTTCACTCGCGGCTAGCTCCGCCAGCTGAGGCCAATAATCAGCCCTGGTGTCTACTAGGCAGCACTAAATGCGTCGCGTTATGAAGGTATAGCAGTCCAATTCTTGATGTCGACTCCGGTACTGACAAAAGAATAACAAAGAGAAATAGCATAAACGCCTTCAACGCCATCGATCGCTCAGCATTCCACATCTTGGTGTTAGATCCCTGCGATACTCAGTTTACCGCAGAGGGAAGGGAACAGCGTGGCTATTGTGGTGTACGACCTATTGCACTGCACAGGTAACCCCTTGATCCATACCTGGATGTGGGCGACATGCGACCTTTGTGCCTGTCTCCGGGACGGCGTATGCCACAATGGGCTCTCTCGCCGATAGCTCTACCAATGCGCATGATAGGCCTTGATAACGATGTCCTGCAAGGGAGACGAGTGATAAAGTATTAGAGACAATTGGTCATAGAGGACACATCCAAGCTTCTACAAGGATCCAGCTCTGGATGGTAAGAACAAAGACGAAAGGGAGAGAGAGAGGAAAAGAAACACCCAACCCCAGGAGGCGGAGAACGTCAAGCCGTGTCAAGCCATTCAAGCCAGCCCCCAATAGGTATTTCAATATGGGCAATGTTCGGCCTCAAGCCCTGTCGGCACTTGCTTGAAAAGGCGGCCAATCACCGAGCGCGATTACGTTCTACACTCATCTAGCGAACTTGAATTGACAGCCTGGCCAAATTTTCAGCGGAAAAAGTCAAAGAGCATCAAAACGCCAACTGGCGTGCTGAGAAGCATGTTCGCCAGGCAGCTGAATGCCTTTGTGATAAGCCGCCACGGGCTGTGCTACCCATCTAGAACGGCCGATATACGCCTGGCGGTGATCGAGAATGCACTTGGGGTCGACTGGAACCGGGGGGTTCAATTCGCTTCATCGCTAATCTAACATGTTTACCAGCCTGGCCAGCCTCCTGCTGGGCCATCCAGGGATGCCTATAAGCACCTATCGACGTGTTTGAATAGGTTGGGTGGCCAGACAATGCGGTCGTCCGAACTAGCAGAGTAGAGACGTTACAGTACTCCCATACGTCTCTTGGGCAGGAATATTCGTTTGAATCGTTTGTTCGACCGCTTTCATCTGGCGGTAGCTGTACTGCTTTACCAAGACCTTCTCATGAATGCATGTACGCGCGTGCAAGAAAAAGCTGATAGGGTATTTCCTCGTCCTAGGAGTCCTACGGGAGGCAAGGGAAATATGAATGATTTCGACTTGAACTCGATCAAACGACTGAGGCATCGGCAGACAAAGTCACACCAGGGAGAGATATCGCAATCGCTCAAACAACGTTGTTAGCCGTCAGTTCACGATCAGGAACATAACGAGTCTAATATTTCGATACGGCTAGCTGGTTGAGAGTAGGTGTGCTAAGCCACGCGGGCTTATGTTCTTCCTCGTAACACAGATCTTGGTCCCAGTAGAGATCCGATCGGAATTTTCAGTCGATCGATCGTGTGCATACACACCGATTGAAATCGCTGACCGATTTCGTGCAGATATCGTTGATCCCACACACCCTCTACCGAAGGTTGTCTCTGAGGGTGCCGTAAATGGCTAGTCCATTTTTACACCTCCTTTTTGAAAGATTAATAGCAGAGGTTAACTATCGCTCTCGTGATCCTTCACGCAATCCTATGGTGCGGTTCTTGATGGCATTCCTCGATGGGATGTCAATTACCATATATTCATTTCGAAGGGGTAAGAGAAGACGGATTTCGAGATTTGATCGATTGTCTCATTCTCAGAGAAGTTAATTCCAACTTGCCGATATGGACATACTCAAGTAACGCGGACGGACGGGCACATGGTTCTAACATAGTGTTCTCACCCTCTTGCTATTTGGCCCCAAATTCCAATACAATAGTCATTAAGAGCTCTTACTTGGTTTACTTATACAGAAATAGACAGGCAATCCGAGTCGACGGCCTTTTGTTCGGCCCGACAAGTTCTTGCTGCTGAGACTACAATTATGGCATTGACTCTGCGATCGTGCGAAATTATTGAAGCCTTCATGAGAGTATTTAAGGTGGACTGGGCCTGCTTCGTCGTCGACTGAAGAATGTTTTGTCCGCAGTCGATGGTCACAGGCTCCTTCTGGACGGCGTGGATATCGCCATTCTTACTACACACCCGAAGCATTTGGAGGTCATTAATGGTGAAACTTGTAAGGGGAAGGACTATACAACATCACCTGACGTGATGACAGTAGTGCTCTCATGGCGCTCAACAGAAAGAATGCACATATGACGCCAACTTCGAGAGCGACGGCCGCTTCAAAGCATTATGGAGCATAGCAGCATTGTATGGCTGGTGAGACGAATGCTATGCTACAGGCCGAGGCTGCTACTCCCATAATGCGTTTTACGCAGCGAGGTATGAGATCTATATACCAGCTGCGGCACAGTTATGTGACTAGACTATATAACGGTCCTGGATGTCGTTGCCTGAGGTCAAAGTATACAAGAAGCGGTTGGAAAAATCGCCATAGGTACGCCGGTGTTACCGAATCAGTGCCTCGCGGACTCGGCTGCGGCACTTATAGGTCGGCTGCCCCTATTCCGGCGGATGGTGGGTCAGATCCACGCGACACAGCTCTAGCGAAACGGCCTTTCATGGGCAATCTTATTAATGTATATGGGCTTACGGGCTCTCCGGCTCTGTGCAGAACTTACAATGTTCCGCGTCGCAAAAATGGGGTTAGTGGAACAACAGTCAGGCGCGGATCAGCAATGAGGGGCTATTTTGATAGACCTTCAACGGCACCTCGCCCTGATGGGAACGATTGGGGAACTCTTGGTTAACAGAGTCAGCTCTAAGTCAGAAGAAGTTGGTGTGGATAGCGATCAACAGGAAGCCCCGTCAAGCTCTATAGCGCGGGAGACAGGATCACGCTTCCGAACGACGGATGGCCGACGTAAGGTCTTCGAATATATGCAATACCACTACATACTATATGACTGATTCGACGTCATGCACATTGCGCAGTGGTCACGAATTATATAACACATGGACGTCATTATGCTATTAGGGGTGTGATCGAACATTTTCATGATCCTTCACCTAACCCACAATCCGCTCCCCAAGCCCAAACCCGCCAAACCCGCGGGAGTATCTGAGGTTCCGCTGTAACGTCCTCGTAGCAACAGTGGCGCTATCAAAACCGACGTATTCCCCGACGCTAGGGGGCAGGTCCTTGACGGCCGTGCCCCATGAACTCTCGTTCCTGCCAAGCGTGAGAACGAGTGTCTTACCCTGCGTGAAGAAGCTGTGGTCAAGCCAATTCTTCGTATACGGCTCCCCGTTCAGCGTCGCGCTCTGGATATACATCGCCTGGTACGTCGGGTCGAAGTTGACGGCCCGCACGGTGGCCGTCTTTCCCGTTACTGGGCTAGTAATGTTGACGCTCTCGAAGAAGGGCGCGGTGATGAGGTAGACGTCCTGTCCCGGGTTGGGAAACAACCCCATCATGGAAAAAGCGACGAAGGAGCCCATTGCGCCGCTGTCATCGTTGCCGGGCAGGCCCTGTGGCGTGGTATCGAATGACCTGGGGATGTAGAAATGACTGCGCTTGGCGGATAGACCAGGTCGTCCGGCATAATGGTATTGGAATACTGTCAGGAACGCCGGCTCGTTCCCGATGTAGGTGATGTTCTGGTCATGGAGGTAGTCGAGCCTCTTGACGAAGTTCTTGGGACCGCCGTATATAGTGACCAGAGACGCCTGGTCGTGAGGCACGAAGAATCCGTACTCCCAGATGCTGCTTTCGAACGTCTCGGCGCCTGTGTTTTGCAGCGAGCAGACGGATCCCGTGTTGTCGATATTACTGCACTTCAGCGGATTCTGGAAGCCCCACGTCCCGTTCAAGTACTTCGGCTGGAAGAAGCCGACGAAACCGGTATCGGCGCCCGTGAATAGGCTGGAGGTCTGATTCTCTTGGTATATGTTCTGCCAATTGTTGCTCGAGTCGAGGTATTTCTCCACGTCGTCAGTCTTGCCCATCGCCTTGGCCAACTGCGATATGGCGAAGTCATTATAGCTGTACTCCAGCGTCCTAGAAATACTGCGCGTCAAGGTCCCAAAGCCTTTGTAGTCGAAGTCTTGGACGGGGATGTAACCAAGCGCTTTCCAGCTGTCGATACCGCCCCGGCCATGGCAGCACCAGTCAAAGGGCTCTACCTCTGCGTCCTTTACCACGGCGTCATACCCGGTGTCCCACTACGTCAGAGTAAGCGTTAGGCCTAAGTACTACGATGGCGGCAACTTACGTCAATGCCATCTTTCAAACCTTTCAGAAAACCGTCGGCGAGGATGATGTCGGCGTTCGACCCGCCCTGAAACCGTTAGCGGGCAAAAGATTAGACAAAAGGGGGGGGGATCCCTCTACCTGTGTATAACCCTTCGAAAAACTCATATGGCAGTCAGGCAGCCATCCCTCATGCCTGTACGTGTCAATCAGAGAGCGAATCATCTGCTCGACCGACGAAGGGTCAAGGATCGTCAAGAACGGGAGCTGAGAGCGGAAACTATCCCATAGACTAGCGCGCACAATGTGAGCGATAGCAATTCAACAAGGCCAGACACGCGGCAGCGCCCCCAAATACTCACCAGTAGAACGAATCGAAATACGGCTCCCCCGTGTTCCAGTTGGGGTTCTCGCCCGTGTAGTTCTGGGGATTCACCATGGTCCGGTAGATCCCGCTGTAAAAGTTCTTGACCTGGTCGAGGTCCACCCCGCCGCCCGTGGACACGACGATGGGGCTCAGCTTCGCCCGCCAGGCGGTCGTGGCGGCAGACTCGACGCCGTCGAAGTCGAAGCTAGGGATCTCGCTCTCCGCGTTGGCGCAGGCCTGGTCCGAGCTGATGAAACTCAAGCCGACGCGCGCGATGACGGGGTCCGCGGCAGACTCGAACCTGACGAACGCGCCGCCGGGCAGCGGATACCCGTTAATAGAGCGCGAGACCGTCAGGGTCTTGACGTCCGCGCTCGCGCGGCTGTCGGCGAAGATGCCGTTGTCGAAAATCTTCGACCCGGAGAAGTCCGTGCAGAAATACGCGACGTAGGTCCCCTGGGAGAAGCTGGATAGGAACGGCGCCTGCCCCTTGATCCGGCCGGTCTTCGCATCAACGGAGATCGTGGCGTTGTCCATGCGCGAATCCTGGAGGTCTGTTAGGTCCTGTAGCAAGAGGGGGTGGGTGCCCTGGCTGCTCGTGGGGAAGGTGAAGCGAAACAGCGCGGTGCGGTGTGCGGCTGTCATCTCGGCTTTGACGCCGGTGTCGAGCGTGACACCGAAGAACCCGGGCCGGGCGACGACGGTTTTCGCGTCGAAGGAGCCGGATGACGCGCGGGTCTTCTTGGGGAAGCCACATCTGTCAATGTCGTCGCCCGGGCAGGCGGCATAGGGGAAAAGAGGGAAGTTGCCCAGACTTGGCGAGCCGCCGGTGCCCGAGTCGTGCAGGGCGGAGAAACCAGTGATCGGCGTCCCGTCAAGCGTGAATCCGCCTTGGTTACTTCCGGAGTTGGTGTCGGCTACGGCCTTGGCAAGGCCGTAGGGCAGAGTAGCACCGGGGAAGACATTGCCCCCATTCCGGGTTCCGATGAGCTGATCGACGTACTGGAGGGGGTCGAAGTCGGCAGCGCTAGCCCCCAGGGCGGCCAATACCAGGAGAGAAAGGGAGCGGCTGGGAAGGGAGTGCATGGTGATGACTTCCTGGTCAAATCCGCCAAGGGACGAAGATCACCAACGAAAAAAAGAAGGGATTGACTACCCAGGCAAAAAGGTCCCGATCGACGGCCAGTAGAGAGATTGGCAGGCGGACCAGCACACAACTCCAATATAAAGAGCGA
Organism: Xylaria intraflava; assembly: GCA_022385655.1. Lineage (NCBI taxonomy): Eukaryota > Fungi > Ascomycota > Sordariomycetes > Xylariales > Xylariaceae > Xylaria > Xylaria intraflava. The sequence continues at coordinate 101,632 of MU279809.1, read as the reverse complement.
GAGGAAGAGGGAGAGGCAGAGAGAGGGGGGCACACGGTATGTATGATAGTCCGTCTATCGGGAGCAAGAATGCTAGTTACATCACGGGTTGCAGAAAGATGTCTTGATCTGGTAAGATTAGAGAAGACGGGCCTGCTATACCTAGTATACAAGACGTAGAGACGAGACGACTGGCCCACCTTACCCCTTTAAGCAGGTATTATGTTCTGAGCTTCTGTTTTAAGCATGAGTTGAAGGGTCCCTGAGGTCCCCGGCCCAAGTGCTGAGGGGGGGG